>CABHPP010133059.1:11472-47741 GCA_902168425.1 Peromyscus attwateri
ATATATATATATATATATATATAGTGTATGCATATTCACTTCATATACTTTGAAACCATAACAAGTATACAGTGAAGCATCATAGACTTCAAGTATATTTAGTAAGAGAATTAAATACACCCTTTCTCTCTTTATCACTCTTCTTAGTTGCCATAGAAGGTGCGCTAATGTAACTCCTGGTGTAACCTTTAATTGTTACTATATTGTTAAGTCACTAGGGTAAGGCTGGGTTAAGATATGAGAGATTTTTATCTTGGATGCACAACTTAATGTATTTTTAAAAACTAGTAATCAAATAAATCCTTCATTTTTTTAAAAGTAACTTAAGAATGGTGTGATGAGCAAAAGCTCATTTTTCTCAGCTTTAAGACAGGCTCTGACCCCTGCTTGCACACAGATCTCAATTACCGCACTTTCATATTGACTCTGCTTAAATGTACAAAGCCTGTTCAACCTGTCCGGAGACTTCACTTTTGTAAAACAGTAAAATGTAGACCAATTAATTTGTCATGGTTAAATTTGCCTGTTTTTAGGAGATAATTGGGTGGAATAATGTAACTTGAAAGAAAGGATTATGTACGCAAATGGCTTTTCTTCTATCTCTCCAAAAGCTTCTTAAGATGAAGAATCTGCATGCTGTCATCAGGGTGCAGTAGATTGCTTACAATCCCAGCTGCCAGGAGGCTGGCATAGGAGGACCACTGTGCCTAGGAATTGGAGTCTAGCCTGGGCAGCATAAGAAGATCCTCGTCTCAGAACAAAATAAAAATGAAAACAAATAAAATGTCAAAAGTGTTGAGGAAGTTCCAGACAGGTTTCTATGTTCCATAGCCTTTCATTTTTCAATGGGTGAAGCGGTAGGTGCTTTCCATAGGCAAGGTGGTGCATGTTTCTAATTATAAAACACAAACGCCTTTTGATACACACTGTATCTATGCAAAGCAGTGTGTGAAGAAAGTGCAAGTGTCATGGGTGGTGCACCAAGTTCAGGTTTATTTCATCAGACACGTTTCTTACTGATCATTCCCTCAGAACAGATAAGATCCGGAAATACTTTTTATGTTCTTTAACTGAAATTCACAATACTTTCTTCTAGGTTTCTTTTTCAGCTAGTTTTGCCACTAAAGTAGCTCCATAACGCTACAAAGTTGTCTACTATGTTTAGAAGCATAAAAATATAGGAATAATAACCCTAGTAGGTGGGGGTAGGTGGACTTGTTTGTGAGTGTTGCAAAAGAGGGTAGTACTGGGACAGAAAACATCAGACTGCACAGGATTTATTTCTTATAATTTTAATTACATTGGTGGACATTTTCTATATATTCACGTGTTTTCTTCTTGAGAGTTTTGATTTTATGTTGTCTGTTCATTGAATTCTGGGTATCATTGTGCTGCCTGAATATTGCATTGATTTGTAAGTGGGCAGAAACTGACAAGGCTTAGAAATTCTTATTAATTTTATTCTCAACTGGAACAGTACTTACCCACTGAAGAGTTAAAGAGAAAAACAAGTATAATTGTTATCGTCAGTGTGTGAGAGGACAGTTTTTAAAAATCAAAACAAGGGGAAAAGGCTGTTTTCTAATCCTTTACTGTGCAGTAGTTGACCACATCTGGTGTTTGGTTTGAACTTTCATGGCAGTGGCCTGGCTGTAGAGCTGTCAGATTTGGGTATAGGGGGTTTTTGTTGGGAGCAAAGCAGGAAGGTCCTTGAGTCCACAGATCTCCAGAGAAACCAGGAATGTCATGCACACAGGATTGTCTTTCCAGTGGGAAAGATGAAAAACACGTTCTTCCATGTAGAAAGCGGAGAACTGGAAGTGACTAACAGCCTGTGGGGCCAGGCCATGTCAAGCTCTTACAACCAAGACTGGAGGGGGCTAGTGATCTAAATGACTCTTATAGCTAGAGGCTCCCCCAAGCTCCGACAGACAGAGCCAGAGGTGGCTCATAGCTCAAGTGACCAAGTCCAGGCCAGACCCTTAGGCCCTTAAGCTGGTACAGGTAGCTGTTCTCTAGAACCCATCTTCTTGGAAGAAATGACAGGTACCCTGAGTTGAGTTTTCATGTAATTACTCTTCCTTGTGCGATGGGGATTGTATTACACTAGGAATTTTTCCAAATTGTACTGGGCTTCAATACACCGGGACTAAACAGCCCTTTATTAGACTCCCTAAAGTCTGATCCAGTCTGACAAAGTTAATCTGCACCATGTTTTTATTCTTATCTTTTCATGTGTTTTGCTTCTCTGCATAACACCTGCAGGGACCCCCTCAGCTTTTACTGCTTACAATACATCAAGCAACTGTTCATAATTTATGTTTCTTGAAACACATTATTGGCTTGAAACGGTTTCTTCAGGATAGACAATTATTGGTAATGTTTACCTGAGTAGAATGTGACAGAAAGGCCCATCTGATGTCCATGTAATTGAAGAAATATTTTTTCTAAGCCAGCCTCACTCTTAAAATTTTACTAAATTTTCTTAAACCGTAGTTTTAAGGATAATTATGGAGTTTGTAATTTGGCAAACTCCCTCCAAGTACAGTGATGCAGATGTGAAAGGAGCCCTTAGATGCTCCCAGGAAGCATGACAAAGATGACCATGAATGAAGTGACAGAGCATTTTGCATTGTTTTGACCATGAGAAGACAAGGGCATTGTCCCGCATCTCAGACCAGGGAATCAGTTCACCGGGTTACATGGTCTGTGGTGTGCCTTGGCTGGCAATATTTACCTTGTGAATTTTGTGGTTTATACTATTTTGAAAACTGGTGTTTCTGGGTTGCCCTAGAGCAGCACACAGTTAAGCTTTTAATGTCGTTTAGTACCATTGTGCGTTAAAACCCATGTCCATTTTATTTGATTTTTTTGCAGGATGGTGAGGTGGATGCAGAAGAACTTCAGAGATGCTTGACACAGTCTGGAATTAGCGGGACTTATGCTCGTGAGACCATGTGTTGTTTTGTTTTCCCTTTCTTGTGGCACAGGGGATTAGAATAGGGAATTCATTTCCAGCATTTTAGTCACACACTGAAAATATTAAAAATATTATAAACTATATGTAGATATGCCAAGTCTGAGGAATCAGATAGTTCTGTACGAGGTATCATGAAAACAACTGTTCATTTGCGCTACTGACTTTCAGTATTAACTACTCAGGAGTTCATTGGTTGTAAGTGACTATTCTCAAAATTTGCTTCCAGACCTCAAAGTGACATAATTTTACTACTATGTAGTTGCAGCTTTGTGATGATCAGTTGATGAAATCAACTGCTATGAAAAAATGAGTATTTAACTGTCTTCCAACCGTAAAACCACTCCACCCCTCCATGTGAAAAATTTCCATCCTTTGTCCTGCTGATGGACTATAATTTGGGAACCGTCATCAGCATTTACCTATCTCTACTGTTTACATATTGCTTATAGTTGTGTCTTATGACAGTGTATGATTACTTTGTGTGTGTGTGTGTGTGTGTGTGTGTGTGTGTGTGTGTGTGTGTGTAGCTTTTTGTTTTTCCCAAAATTCACAGTGTCTAGTGTATGGTGGGGGTCCAGTAAAGAAACTGCTGAAATGGCTGCTCCATTAGGGGAAGATGTGGGTTTTGTTTGTTTGTGGGGTTTTTTTGTGGTTTTTTTTGTTTGTTTTGTTTTGTTTTTTCAAGACAGGGTTTCTTTATGTAGATTTGGTGCCTGTCCTTGATCTCGCTCTGTAGACCAGGCTGGCCTTGAACTCACAGAGATCCGCCTGGCTCTGCCTCCTGAGTGCTGGGATTAAAGGTGTGTGCCATCACCACCCTGCGAGGGGAAGATTTTTATTGTGGATAAGAGAGAGAAAATATCCAGAGGCATCTGGAAGAGTCCAGAGCAGAGAGAAAAAGAAAGGCACTGGATATGGCCCTGGGCTGTCTGCAAGAGAAGGAAGAATAGCAAGGAATAGAAAGAGAGGGGATAGTACAGAATGGTGGGGTGGAGGAGGGTTGAGGGGCTGGGGGATGGTAGTGGAGATGTCAGAATGGGGTGGGGAGGAGGAAAAATTTTGTCCTTATGTAGAGAACAGATGGGTATCTGGGAGGAGGGAAGCCTGGGGAGGTGAGAAGAGCCAGAATGCTAGTGTGGGGCCCTAGGAAGGTGTAACAGGTACTTGTGAATAGGCCCTGTAGGTGCCTGGAGGCTCGCATGCACTTTGATAGGCAACCACAGGAATATGTCCACGGAGAGCCATATGTCCCTGCTGCCAGAGACAAGGGAAATAACTCCTTTTGGCAAATGGTAACCTGTTTTAAAATTTCCTGAGACATGCTGCTTTTTATCTAACGACCAGAAATCCTTCTATAGTCCAGCTTGAGCTAAGCCAAGACTGCCATTTCTGGACATATGCACTGCCTCCTTTTGGAGTTTGGGAAATTGTGTTCGATTTAAACCTGACAGCTAGGTATTGCATCCCTCTGGTTGTCCCAGGGCCTCCTTGTAAGTTCTGCGTTTTATGGGTGGTCTCAGCCTCTCACCACCATTCTGCAACTCTTTCCCACTCTGGAGTTGCATCTCTTGTTTTTATTCTATCTCTGTTGTCTAATATTTTCAAGCTCAATCTGTTTTTCCATGGAGAGATCTCATTAAGTAGCTTCTAATGAGAAAGTGCATGGCTTACCATCAATTTTTGAGAGTTTAAGTGTCTGAAAAGGCTTTCATTTTGTCTCAGTCGTTTGAATGGCTGCTTGTCAAGGTGTGACGTTCTCCGTTACAACCCGTTTCCACATATAATTCGAAAATAATTTCTTTGTCGAGCAATAGGTAGCATCCACCTAGACAGAGGCGGGAAAGGTCTGGGTGTTTTAAATGCTCCTGCCTGACATCTCCGCCATTGTTCTTCTTGTTGCTGCTTTCACACACATTTTCAGAAGGACTTCCGGTCTCCTCTGCCATCATCTCTGTCTCTTTCTCACCTACGTGAGATTTGTTTTTCCTCTCTGGAAGCTCAGGGATCATTCTGTCCCTCACAGGCCCCTGCTGCTCTGACATTTCACAGTGTAGTGCCTTGTGGTCTTGCATGGGGAACTGTGTGGGTGTGTTCAGTCTGGAATCGCTTGTACTTTTTTGTTCTGGGAAATTTTCTTCAGTTGTGTTTCCTGGGGCTGAGTCGTCTGTTCTCCTCATTATGGAATATGCTCAGCTTTCTTTTATAAACCTTCTGTGTCTTTCGTTTCTGGTGGTATGTTTTGTAAGAGCTAAGAGCCTCTGTTCTTCTTCACAAATGTTATGCTTTCCATTATCTCTCGGAAACTATTGATATGCCAATGCGTAGCCGTTCCTCCCTCAACAATATTTTTATTCTTCCAGCTCATTTGTTTATCTTCCTTATCATTTCTTGGGTGTCTGATGACGCTTTGTTGCTCATATCTTATGCTGATGCTGAGTCTGGTTGACTGTGGGGCTTCATTGGAAGGTGAAGCTGGGCAGTTTCACTGTGGGACTCAGGGGTCACTGTTGTGGGAGACTTCCTTTGTTTTCTTTGGACTGCCTTTTCTGTGGTTGTTTCAGAGTTCTCAGGTCTGTGCAGACTTGTAGATAATTGGCTTGTTTTTAGTATAATTCATCCCATTGTGCCTAGTGCCCTACAGTCCAGAAACATCCCCAGAAAGCGAAACTCCTGCTGGGTGAGAGAGTAGGTGTGACAGCCCTCCAACTAAATAGAGGTAGAGAGGGACTGGGTTTTCACATGCTCTTAAAATGCCAGCCCTTCACTCAGTTCTGCTTTTAGGTCCACCTTCACACATGTTCAGAAGTTGCCAATTCTTAGACATTTGGCGTCTTTCCCAAGGTAACTAGGTTGTTTCTCAGCGTTTCTCTTTATGCATATACATTAAATAGCCTCATCTCTTGACTTTCTAACTTGCAATATATATTTATTGTTTTTCTCTTTTCCTCTAGGAGTTTAAGCCTTCCACAAACAAACAAACAAACAAACAAACAAACAAACAAAATCTGCCCATTGCAGTGGGTTGTGAGGAAGAAGTAAAATCTGTAAGAGTCTGTCTTTCCACTCTATAAAAACATTTAATCTTTAAATACCTAGTCCTATCCTCAGCTCAAAGATATGCTTATTTGTTGATTTAATTTTTAATTTTTGCTTTAATCTGGTTAGACTATCCCACTTTCTAAATGTGAACTAAGTTAAATTTAAAAAAAAAATGGCATACTACAGATTTTTTTTCATGTAGTTTTTTTTATGGAGGAACATTAGGCCCCAGTATTGGTGGTCCTACCCACTACCTTTATGAACTTAGAAAACCATTTGTCTTGGCTCAAATTTCTTTATTTGTAAAATTAGAACTGTTATACATTAGATACATTTGTATTAAATCATGTAACCCACTGTAATGGTTAGTCTCCATCACAAACATGACTGGATTTGGGGTCACCTAGGACACACATCACCCTGTGAGTTTATTAGGGCATTATATTATAGGAAGACTCACCCTGAGTGTGTATGATACCACCTCAGGTCCAGAGTCGGAACAAAAAGGAGAAAAGGAGAAAGCATTCATTTCTCTTTGCTTCTGACTGTAGACAAAATGTAAGCAGCCACCACATGTTCCATTCTTTGGGTATTTTGTACAACAGTGACAAAGAAATCCACCCACACTTCAGTACCAGTGAGCACTCACAGAGGGTCTGTGGAGTGCTGTTCCTAGAACACCATAACCAACAACCCCAGCACTGACACCATTCAGAACATCTAAAGAACATCAGCTTTTGTTCTTAGCAGAAGATTCTACAATTTTTTTTTTAGGTATTTTGAAATTTATCTCATTGAACTGGTTTAAAGGATTTCAAAATGTTCTCAAGCAAGCAGTATAAAATAAAATGAATCTAAATTATTTATTCACTCTTTAATATCAAGGAGCTAAAAGAATCTTGTAAGCTTACCTGAATTTTGCTAGCATACTCCTAGTTTAGATAAATCAGCCCAACTGTAACCGTAATAAAGTTTGGGAAAACTGAACTTTTTTCTAGTGACTTGATTGTAAATAAATATGGAAATGTTAATATTTCTAGCAACCCAATTATTTTTAGTAATTCCTTTTATTTATAATATAATACATGTTCCAGTTTCTCTTTTCTCCCTCCAAGCCCTTCCCATGTACCCTATGTTCCCATGTTCTGTCTTTCAAATCCATGGCCTTTGTTTTTCATTAATTGTGTTACATATATATATCAGTAACACACACACATACACACACACACACACACACACACACACACACATATATATATATATACATATATATTCTTAAATACATAAATGTACCCTTCTCAGTCTATATAATGTTGCTTGTGTGTATGTTTTCAGGGCTGACCATATGTGTTGGATTACCAACTGGTGTGTTCTTCCCATGGGAAGACTGCTCCTCCTGCTCTCTGCATTCTCAGTTGTCTGTAGTTCAGCTCAGGGATCATTGTAGAAAAATGGGGGAAAGTTAGTAGGAGCCAGAGGACCAGGGAGTTTGCTGTGAGACTGCGTCTCCAAGGAATGTCACTCCCTCCAGAACTCCTCTCCTAAGACTGCTTGTGTTCATCTTCCTTTCTCCCCTTTCTTAAAAGAAAATATTGCATCAGTTCTGAGGCTCATCCTTCTCAGCAGATCTCTTTACTAAGCTGTCACATGGTTCACCTATACCCCCAATCTCTTTTCACCTTGAGTCTTTCCTTATAAACTAGAGTTCAAGTCGAGGGAGTGTTACAGTTTCTTTTTTGCTCTATCACTTCAGGGATGTTCGTTGGTCTAATGTGTAACATGTAGGAATTTCTGATTTGACCCTTGTTTGCCTTTCTTATGTCCTCTTACATTACCCCCTCACATGGTCTCTAAGTCCTGAACATTTTCTGACTTCTGAGTACATAGCAGATATCCAGGTAAACCTCCCTCTCTTTGTCTCTGGTGATTTGAAGACTGAAATAGGCTTTCTGCCAGACTCCTGGCAAAGCCAATGCCTGTAATGTGTTCATCACAGTAACTTTAGGCTACTCCATAACTGCTTACCTGGTTACTGACTTCAGTAAGTATGAGTAGTTTAGACAGTCATTTTTAAATATTTTTTTTGTTATTCTAAATGCTTAACAGCCAATAAATATGTATTGATTATAGTGATTTTTACATTGTAATTTTAAAATATTTTTTGAAAGTGAAGAATATCCTAATGTTACATAGATAAAACAGAGAAGAGTCTAATATTTAATTACTGAATATGTTTTTCAGCCTTCAGTCTGGAAACCTGCAGAATTATGATTGCCATGTTGGATGTATCCTTGAATAAAAATAGAAAATACTAAAATATAGAGTTATTGCTTTCTTCACGATAAACCAGTTGTTAATTTTAGAGCTAACTGTATTTTGTAAGATCCTGTTTAAAGTCTACATAGTTTCATTCGCACATAGAAATCTATTCTTAGACTGGGTCTTGCTAGCTAACTACACGAGACTATGTTCTTTTTGGTTAGTAATTTGGGGTATAGGATCTGATAAATCCTCTCAGCTACCAAAACTTATTTTTGTTAATAAAACTGTTAGAGAGACTATACAGGAAAAATGGGATTCAACGAATTCAAGGAGCTTTGGGCAGCTCTTAGTGCCTGGAAGCAGAACTTCATGACAATTGATCAAGACCAAAGTGGTACTGTAGAACATCATGAGCTGAGTCAAGCCATCACTCTAATGGGTAAGACTATTAACATCCTTTAGAATCTAGGAGAATCATCTGTACTCATTGACCAAGTTATGGATTTTTTTATATTTATAAAGATTTGTTTGTTACTTTTTATGAGCTTGAATGTTTGCCTGCAAGTATGTGTGTGTACCTTGTATATGCCTGTTGCTCTAGGAGCCCAGAAGAGAGTGTTAGATTCCCTGGAACTGGAGTTACACAAGGTTGTAGGCTACCATGTGCATGCTAGTAACCAAACCTAGTTCCTCTTGCAAGAGCAGAAAGTGTTCTTAACCACTGAGTGATCTTTTCAGCTTACAAATTATGAATCTTGATTGTTTTAATTTGCTAAGTAATAAAGAACTGTTTTCTGTTAGTGTGTCCCTTAATTTAGGCTCACAGTTGTAAGTAAATCCTGATCAAAGACACTAACACAATCATTATTGTTATTTCTTCACTTTGTGTGTTGTAGTGTTGAAGACTGAATCTTCAGTCTTGCATATTTGAGACCATCATTGTACCACTGAGCCTTATCTCCAGTCCATAAATTTGTCTGAGATTTCTTACAAAGACAATCATTCATTCATTCTGAATCCCCTGAGTATAATTATCATCTCTAATGTCAGCACCCACCACTTGCATTCCACTGTTTTGTAACTTGGTGGACGCTTTAATTATTCATGAAAGGCTTATCTCAGTCAATCACATGCATCTATACTGGAGTCTAGCTTTTCAATCAGAAAAAATAATTTGTTTTGTTTGCCGTCTTTGTTCTTACACAGTATTGAACACACAAGGCAGGTACGGAAAAACTTCAAAATGGGAAGGTTGCATTTCAGATGAGTTTAAAAGATGTAACTATTTTTGTTGTACTTCTTATAGGCTAAGGTTCTTGGTTCTCCTGCAGAGTGGTAATATGCAATGATGCTTAATTTGCTAGCCGGTAACACAGTGGCACTTTCCCATCTTTTATCCCCCGTTTCTTCTCTCTCTCTCTCTTTATTTTTTAGACAGATTTTTCACTCTGTTCACTCTATAACTCAGGCTGATCTGGAACTTCCTGTGTAGCCCAGGCCCGCCTTAACTTCACTGAGACCCTTCTGCCTCGGTCTCGTGAGTTGTAAGCGTGAGCCATACTTTACATAGTTTTGCCTAGTTTTAAGTAGTTTTCTTGAGTCTCTTCTCTTGTAATTTTATGCATAGTTATTTATAAACAAAATGTATATACATGAAAATTACCTGTTTGAAAATTAAAATGTGAGCTCAAGGCGCATAGGCTTAAATTATGTGTCAAAAAGCTCAAACTAGTGATTTTTTTCAAATTAGTTGTATAAGTAGACATTTTATTTTCATATCTAGGGAAAATCCTGGCCATATAAACATGTTTAACTCTAGATACATAATAATAATTGATTTAACTTGACTTTTAACAGTGTAATTTAAAAAAAATAGTGGTTTATTTTTTTTCAAAAAGTGAAAAAGTTGAAAGGGTTCAGGCAAGCCTCAGAGAGGAAGAAAAGATTGTGCTGGGTGGGACCTGCAAGAAGGTGGGTCAAGTGGGTCAAGCTGGGTGGCCTGAATTTGATTCCCACACGGTAGAAAGAGAGGGCTGACTCCTGCCAAGTTGTCTCTCAGATGCAGACAATTGCTGTGTCGTGTGTGCCCCTGAAACTGTAATCAAAGGTTTAAGTTACTCAGTAGCATTCAAACTTAACACCTTCAGATAGCTTTAAAGTCATTCAAGTCATGGGAAAGTTTTAGGAATTATATTCATACCACATGTAGATCACAACTCACTAGAAGGATGCTTAAATGCACTTTCACATAGTTGTGTTAGTTTGTGTGTTTTGGTATGGCATGTTTTCTGGAATACACATACACACACGATTCACATGTGATTTCATATATACATGATACATATATATGTGAGATCATGTGTGTGTGTGTGTGTATATATATATATATATATATATATATATATATATATATGATTTCTTGTTTTGTAGTGTTGGGGATCAAACTAGGCAAGTGCCTTGGCCTTGGCCCCTAGCCCTATGGGTTATATTTTATTATAACTATAGGTGGAGTTTTTCCTTCTGGTACTGATTTTTATCTTTGAATGGATTGGCGTCATTTTTTTTCTAAATCTACTGATTCATTAATATGTAGACCATAATGCATCATTCTCCTGAGTTATAGGTACACGTCTCATTAAATAATTAGGATCATGCTTGGAGTGTAGCAAATAGAATCAAAGTTCTGCTTCTATTATTTTATATTCATTCTTTTTAAACATCTCGTTTTTCAGATGAAATATTTTCAAATGAAAGCAATCAAGCAGTCATAGGTAGAACTTAAAACTGACTCAAAGCACTTAAGATGGGAAGTGCATGATCAGGAACTGTACATCGACGGGATACACACTCAGCAGTGTTAGTAACAATGGGGCTTGAAGAAGGAACTAATGAAGTAATAAATATGCATGAGGAATAGAAAAACTTAAAGAAGAAATAACATTTTCTACCACTTTTAAGCAGGTTGATTTTCAGATATTCTTTAGAAAAAAAAAAACAGACAGAAATACAGCATTTGAAAGATAACCAAGATTAATAATGATCCTTCCTTTGGTACTCTTTAAAAACTGCGATATCAAAATGTTAAAACCCCTACCAAATACCCCCAGGAGTAATTTCAAAATTATATATATATATTTGGCTTTTCAAGACAGTGTTTCTCTGTGTAGCCCTGGCTGTCCTGGAACTCCCTCTGTAGACCAGGCTGGCCTCAAACTCAGAACTCAGATATCTGCCTGCCTCTGCCTCTCTAGTGCTAGGATTAAAGGAATGTGCTACCATTGCCTGGCATAAAAATATATTTTAAATGCCAGAGAAGATAGTTGTTTTCTTCCTTTAGAATTGCTTTTGTTACAAAGTTAGATTTGTGTCAGCTATTTACACTTGTGGAATTATTAATGAGTCTGTTGTCTTACCATTTTCATATTAATTTAATGTATTTCTAAATTGTACTTTTGAAGGCTTTTGTTCAGTGGTAGAGCCCCTGCCTCTTTCCCATGTATAAGCACTTATAGTCAATCCTCAGTCCTGCCAAAAATAAATAGGCTATATTTTGTGCAGAAGGAATTTTGAAAGTTAATCTATTTCATGACTTTATTAACATCAGTGTTTTGGTATTTTATGGTGTTTAACGTTGAAGGTTTTAATGTGTCAATCTTCTTCCTTAGGGTATAGATTGAGTCCTCAGACATTAGCTGCTATTGTTAAACGCTACAGCAAGAATGGCAGAATTTTCTTTGATGACTATGTTGCCTGCTGTGTGAAGCTTCGTGCCCTGACAGGTATTCAGCATTTAAAAGTGGATTCAATTTATGTGGCCATTTTTCTTGAATAGTGTCTTTGTTTCTTTCAGCAAATTATAAGTGTTTTCTTTATTCACTATGATATCTAAATAGTCTTAAGGATTTAAAATATGAATGTTGATAGAGAAGCATTGAAAGCTCAGAGTTTTAGAAGACTTTTCATATTTAAATTTCTTAGAATGTTAAGACACTTAAGATACAGTCAGACCTAGTACCAGGAGACATTCAGTATTGGGAATTAATGGGTTTCCAATTATAATTCTAAAACATAATTTTTGTGTGTAAAGATTTCTTTAGGCGAAGAGATCACTTGCAACAAGGGATTGTGAACTTCATGTATGAGGATGTAAGTGTTCTGAATTCACTGTAACATGTGTACTTTGTTGTTGGTTATTGAAAAAATTAAGTGATGGGACCATCAAGATAGCTTAGCATTTGTCACGAATCAGATAACCTGAGTTCTAGTGCCAGGACCCAGGTGGTAGAAAGAGAAAACATTCTCCTGAAAGTTATCCTTTGAGTTCCACGTATGCTTTATGACATAAGGTCTTGAGCATGTATGCATGTGCATGTGGGCATATGCCCCCCCACACTAAATTAATTGGCAAATATGTAAATGCAATAAAAGTTGAAATACATTAACTGATCCAAAGCACAAACACTGAAAATAATATATTGGGTGGCTACATTATTTTCTATGTTTTTCAGTAATACTAATATAAGGTTAATATTGGTATACTGTAAAATTGCATGACTTGTGTTTGGTAATTGATTTCTCCAATATTTTAATGGTAAACACTAACTTAGGATTATCTTTTCCTAAGAGAGAGATTCCTAATATTTTCAGTGACAAAATATGAAGCTGCTACTTTTTCAGTTCAAATACACTCTCCGTGTACCCAGTTCCAGTTGTTTCTAGATTGAAGCTAATGGTTTTCATATGTGCTTTGGTGGTTTAGAGGTTTTGTCTTAGATTTGTTATATTTCTTACTAGAAGGTATGGGGTAGACAATACTTTGTTGATACATACGTGTTTGAATTATAAGTCTTAAACAGTTCCTTTTTCTTACAGTAAAAGTTCTCATGGAATATAGTTAATTTAAACAAATAAAAACCATTTGTTGTTGCCATCTGATAACCCTCCTCATGTCTTAGTTTCTGCAGGGCACTATGACAATTTGAAAGCCTAGCACTCAAAAGGTGAAGAAATACTGAAGAATCCTTCTGCTTCGCTGAAACAGACTGGACTACCTAAAATTAAAAGTTCGAAGAACTTTTTCCTATCCCTTCCTGTTCAAGTCCCTATCGCCGTTTCTGTTATTTAACCTTAAAGCACAGTTCAATGCAATAATTTTTTTATTTGGGATACATTATTTTTGGAAAAGTTATGATATTGCAGATATATGGACACTGTCTTGAAATGTTGCTAATGATATGTAGCTAATTGACATCCGCACATCTGAGCCTTGGTTTTTAACAATAATAGTGTATAAGAATGTAGTCACATGACAGATTGTCTACAAAGCCAAATAACAAAAGTCTAGATAAAACTTTTGTATTATGTAAAGGCTATAAGTTATACTTCTGATTTTGTTCATGCCTGTGGGTGTTTCTGGGAATGAGTCAGTCATAGGGGACATCTGCCCTTTTTGCTGTCTTTGGCTTTTGATTATACCATCAGAGAACATAACCTCCTGTTCTTGGCTCATGAATAAGAAAACTTTAGTTCCTAAAACTTTATCCAAATTTGGGTCTGTCCACCTATGGTAGTAGGTATTGTTTTACCTTTTTTGTTTTGTTGTTTATTTTTTTGCAATATATTTTATTATTTTCCTATTTTTTCCTTTTAAAAAAATCTCTGTTTTTGTTTAGCTTTGTTTTGTGAGACGAGATTTTAACTACATAGCCCAGCAGCACACAAACTCATGGTCCTCCTGCTTCCCCCCCCACCCCAATTGGTGCAGAGATTCAAGGCTTGCACACCTGTGCCCACCTAAAAGTTTTAAAATGAAGAAACCTTTCTCTTTCATTAGTGATGGTGTAGATAAGCTAAAATGTCATCTTTCTCTATGTGAAGCAGTTTTGGAGAATGACACATTTTAGTGAAGTGTCAGCTTTCACTCCTGTTTGTTCTTTTTTGTTCTTTAAACCCAGGTGCTGCTCCTAGCTAATGGCAACAGTTCATAAAATTAAAAAAAAAATCACCATGTAATCTGCTACTGTTCAGAAGTTCTCTGTTGGATCGATAACGTGTGTGTGTGTGTGTATGTGTGTGTGTGTGTGTGTGTGTGTGTGTTGTGTACCAAGAAGTGTTTTGATTTTTTTTTCCTTTGTGGACTCTATTAGCAGCATTTCTGGTGAAATTTTCTATAGTGATTTCAAGTACTCACCAGGTACTTTGCACTAAGTTCTTTGATATAAGATGTTAGAGTTAATTGAGTTTCTAATGTGGAAAACACCCTGTCTTTATTAATGAAGATCTGATAGACCACTGAAGTTTCATATATTTTAACTGAACATATATCTAGTTGAAGAAAAATGCAAATAGATATAATTTTAGTTTAGCTGTTGACCAAATTGAATATTTTTAAAGAAAACACCATGTTTTTTTGTTTTTGTTTTTGTTTTTTTTCTTTTTAGAACGGGCAAACCTCTTTTATAAATACAGAAATCTTACAAACAGCTTTTACTTGAAAAGATCCTGGAAAAGAAGTGATGTCTAGTCATTTTGATATTGATTACTCTATAGTTTGCTATCAAATCCATTTTGTCAGTTTTATAAGACTTGGCTGATGAATGCTCCACACACATTGTCCTCTGAATATTTGTTTCATGACCACGTATTTGACAACCTGAAAGAGTATTTACTGAACCATTGAATGTACAGAATCTGAAGCTGTTGTAGGAAAAAGAAGCCACATTATGATATTATAAATTATTGAGTAATGAACACTCGATGTATAAGTGCTTTTATTTGTACAGTAAACATGTTTCCATGTCATTTTGAGAATTTTTTAATAAACATTCAAATAGCTTGCTGTAAAGTTTTGTATCATACAAAATTTGTTACATATATACTGTTATGAGATGCGTCGGTTCAAACAACAGTGCATTAATTAATTCAGCTGTTATCTAAAAGATTGCCAAATGATTAAATGTCAGGTGTACTTCTAGTTTGAGTGGCAGTTTACACATTTTAAATTACATCAAGGGAAAATCGATACTATGGGAATCTTGATTTGGTCCACTTTAAATGTATTTTAAGGACTGTGCTCATTAACCTATTTGAGGCATGCATCAGAAAAAGAAAGTAACAAATATATATTCAAGTTATATATTTATTTCCAGAAAAGACATTTACCCTGGAAGAAAGTAGAATTTATCAAGGTAGTTTAAACTCTGTGCAATTAAAAAAATAACAAAATCAATTTGTGATATTTCTTTAATTAAAATATACAAATCAAGTTCACTTGTACTCTTATGATATTACTAATTGGACAAACAAAATAAATACTATTTATGAGAAATGTGCTTTTTTTTTTAATGTCCTTTATCTTTGACAAACTAAAGTGGATATGTTTTGTCCTGTTTTGTTAATAGCTTTCTGTAAATTTGATAGGGGTATGTTTTTGAAAATCTATAAATTGAACCCATTGCTCAGAATCCCAGACTGTTTTCAGTTAGCACATCCTTTGCTTAAAAGTGTAAAACACAACCGTGGCTCTTTTATTACTTTGGTACTTGCTTGAAAAGATTCCATTTGTTTTTCTGAATGGAATCATTTATGTAGTGGGTTAAGCTTTCTCATATAAATGCCTAAGGCTAAGGTATCATCTAAAATATGTCTGGAGAGTATTGTATACTATTGGAGGATACAAATGCAAAAGTTTAGACCGTCTGTGAGGTGGTGAATGCAGACAGTATTTTAAAGGAATACCGGTCTTATCATTTCTCATTTAGACCAAGATCAAGACATCTCTCCATATACTAAATTAAAATTTCCTTGTAATTTAGAACACTGAGAAAGAAACTTTCTAGTGAAAACACTTGGAGAATTTGGGGAACCCTTCAGACTCAAGACCTGTCTGTCATTTGAATGCTAGGAAACCCAGGCTTTGAATCCTTCTTGTTGTGTTTCCTTCTACTTATTTTTAAAGAATTTTTTCCCATCTTACAATGAAAAGAGCATATGTTCTTATCAGTCCCTTTATCCAAGTAGCTTCATAATACATAGTGCAGTATGTTAAAGCCCAGGCTTGTTTCTGCCAGTCCAAACCTACAGCGAGTAGACATACAGAATGCCTCTGTCTCACTACCATGCACCACAATTAGAAAATATACAGACAGGGGTTTTGCCCATGTGCTGGTCTTGTTGTCGGGTGTGCCCCTTCATTAACATCAAGAAGTTACAGAGAATCATTTAATAGCTATATGGAGAGATGTGTGAACCAGGAATGGTAGATTTCCAATTCTGAAGTATTGGGGGTTGGAGTTTAACCTTTTCTCTAAGCATAAACATCTAAATATATAGACACATGCATATAACACTTTCGATTTAATTGTCTGTATTGCTTATTTAGTTGTCTTATTTTTCTGTGATTACTGAAATTGCAAAAGATAACCTGAACAGTGTTCCAGAAATATACTAATTAAAGACTCGTGTTATTTTGTAAATTATAGGCCATTTAAAAATGACTTTAGGATTTACTGGACTTTTAAATGCATATTTAATTTCTTACAGTTGTGTAAATGCAGGGCCCTCAAGTATGTCTTAGGAGGATAAGAGATAATATGTTGTGGAATGTCGCCAGGCATTTTGCCGTCTGTGCTTTGACTCTGATCTCACAATCAGTTTCACTTACAGAGGGCGATGTAATATTTCCTGCTGTCTGTAATAACTTTGGTTTTACATTTATCGCATGGAGCCATAGGCTCTTGGCTTCTTAAATCTTTAAAAGGAAGCATGAGGAATCTATGTCGCTACACAGACAATGCCACCCTTAGTGCATGCTGTGCCAGTGCCGACAAATCTTGTTGAAAAGTGTCTTTGAAGATAGTGCGAATTTTCTTACGTGACACCCAAGCAACCAGGGGAGAAATTAAGCCTGTCTGAAACCTCAGCGAGAGGAAATAATAGCTGCATGCTTCCATTCTTGAACAAAAAGATGAAACAAGCTCTCATTATGAATGAGCTATTTCGAATGTCCGTTAAAGGCCATTTATCCTTCAGAAAATTGTAGTGAACGATAAACATTTCAGCCATTTACTACCATGGTTCTGATGGGGCAAAGTAAAATGTTTTTTGAGTCCTTTAAATTCAGATTTAATGCTTTCACCACTCAGCCCAGCTTGCTGGTGGTCTACTGGAACTCGGTAACACCATAGCACTGTTACAATGACGTGAATTTCGAATTGATCAGCACCACCATGCCTGTATCTAGTACTTTACTTAATAAAACATTGGAATTTTTTGGCTTTGCTATTAAAAGTACACTAGCTAGCTAATAAGATTTACTTTCTTTTCCCCCAAAATAAATTCTTTTACAAATTCTTGAGTTTTTCATGTATAAATAGATGAGAAATTATGTTTCATTCTTAAATTAGGTATATATACTATATTTTCAATACAATTTGTATAGTTCTTTTGGCTACCAAAATTTTGCAACCATTTTTACATGAAATTTACATTTTTCTTATGTACAGTTATTTGTAGAAGGTTATTGCAAAACTAGCTGTGCAAATAGATTACACTGTCAACACCACATACCAATCTTTGAGGAAAATATTGGCTAAAAAATAAATATTTCTGCACAGAATATTTCAAAAGCGTTGTGATTCCATGCTACATTATGTGCATAAAGACTATGAAGTAGTATGTGTTTGGTCGATTGTTTCATTTAGTTTAAAGCATTCCAGAGTTCTGTGTAACAGGGTGTGAGTGAGCTTCCGGATATCAGATGAGTGACATTTTCAAGTGATCACACACATTCTTTTCTGAAATACATTATTCATTGACTGGCAAGCCTTCTGGGATAATATATTTTCTCATCAGAATTATGAAATGAAAATTTCAGCTATAAAGAGGCCATGTGCCTTTCATTAAAATCAGTGGGAGCCTAGGAGTAAAGTAGAGATTCCTTGATATTTTTGTTGTGTTTTTGTGCCATTGGGAGAAGGGTGCCTGCCATTTCATTGCTATTGTAACTCTGTAAGCATTTGAGGAGATTGTGGGAAGAGCTCATCACAACTTTACTGATCCTTCAATTTTCCTTCTAATTAGGGATAAGGAATGTGGTGTGGACTTTTCTTATGCATTCACATACAATATAAATAAAAATGAAAACTGATACAGTTAAAATGCTCACAGTTTTGGTTATTCACAATTGTGAGTTTTTAAATTGCATCATAACATACCCAGAAGTCCAAAGAATGTGAGTTAAACATATAAAGCTTTGAAATCACAGGTGCCCCAAATTATTTCACATCTTTCAAAATATGTTAACTAATGGGAGTCACAGATGACATGAATACAGTTCAGGAATTAATCTAAGTTTTGACATTAATTTAAAAAGAATAGCCATGTTCACATTTCTACGTCTCAAATAAAAGAATTTAATTGGGAGCACTATTGCAATAGTTCTTGCTGTGCATGTTTAAAAGTTTGATCGTAGCTGGTAAAGTGATGGACCATGTCAATTGAGTATATAGTTTTGAATACATTCCATTTCTATGAATATTTTTATACTCATTTATAGTTATAACATAGTAGTTTAAAATAACTTCCAATTAGTCATCTCTCAACTTTCATGTACTAGTCAACAAAATAATCCTTGTGATAGTTTCTTTTCTTGCTGTCAAATGTCAGTTTGTGTCTTCTGTGAATTTTGTTTTTCTGTACTGGTCATTAAAACAAAGTGTATTTTACTGAAAGAGACTATAATGACATCCTAAGCATGGGTGGGCCTTGCTCAGTCATGGTGCCTAATATTTTATAAAGCACTGGAAATATATCCCATTCGTTTTTAAAAGGCTAACAACACCACTTTAAGAAGAGACACAAGTAAACAGATCTGAAAGAGAACATTTTGAGAATCAGGGAGAGAAGGGGCAAAGATCTCAAACCGAGAAAACATCTGTATTGTGGATGTGTCACTCTACAGGTGTTGGCTGAACACCTGGGTGCTAATGCAGAAGACGTGGCCCCAACACAAACACTGTCTCCTGTTCACAACCTCATCATTGGCAGGGGCATGAAACAAACCACTTTGTAGAATTCCGTTACATACTGAGTGTCAGTGTGAAGAGTTGGGTGGAGGAAAAAATGTTGGAACACGTTTTCACATGATCATCAGTGTCATTATGCCACTGCCTGAACGCCGCTTTGTGGTGATGTTCAAACCACAGGATGGATTGCATTTCCATGCTTTACCTGGAGCATGGCTTCTGCACACTTCCACATGGACATTTCAGAGAGCTATTTCAAAAAATCACTTGTATTTACATGATTTTGGATATCGAGGATCACTTTGGGTTTTTTTTTTCCTCACCTATACATGGAATAGGTAGGGTTTGATTTCAGCTTTACCACACCAAGCCTTTCCGCCATTTCCAGCGTTCCTCACCGAGAACTCTGGTGTCTGCCATCTATTGGCTGCACGTGTGCGGTGAGAGAAAGGAGTTGGGTGCCTGAAAAGTGCCCTTACCCCTGTGAAGTTCTGGGGTTTGTAAAACAGCAATTGTGTTTACTTTCAAATTTGAATTGTATTTTTGTAAATAGCTTCAGATACCCATCTGGGAACTCTATCATGTCCAAAGAGACACTGCACAGTGCACTAGCTTTTCAAGAATCCACCTTTATAGCAATTCATCTTGCAGAATTTAACACTGATTGGGAGCAACAGAGGGAGTCACATCCTCACCACCAATATTCTCAATATTGTTACTTGAAAGCCGTCGAGCTAATAGCACAAAATTGAGGGAAAGATTGCAGCTACAGTTAAGTTTTTCAGAATCAAAACCTTCAGTCTTGGAAGCAGCTATTTAGTTACTTGTTCAAAAGAAAATTTTTTTCTTCCTAATTGTTTTTAATGTCATGTTCCTGCCAGGGGGTCAGGGGTACATTTTAGGATTTTTTTTTTTAAGCACCTCCTTTGTGCCAGGCACTTTTTTTTTTTTATTTGATTTTGTTTCTCCTCAGACTTTAGTGAGGCAAGGACTATAATCTCATTTTTAAAGACTCAGGAGAAAACTCTCAGAAGGTAATTCACTCAGGGTGACATAGCATGTGAATGGAAGAGCTACTGTTAGGATCGAGTTGGCCTGACTACAGAACATGCTTTTTGGACCTCTGTGTTTTAGTGTGCATACAGACCATGTTAAGGAGAGCTCCTTGAAGGATCAGTGCTGGGTCCCAGCCTTCCTGTTTCTGATTTAGTAGATCTGGGATGAGACTCAGGACCATTTGTTTCTGAGTTCTTAGGTGCTCTGAGCACTGCTAACCTCAGGACAACAGCTTAAGACCACTCCACAGCAACCTGTCCTCCAAGTGCCTCTTTGAATGTACAGGATTGACATGTTTATGTTACTACAAAACTGTGATTAAAAATGAGAAATCAAGTCAATTGTTTGATCTAAAGGTTTTTAACATTGAATAAGAAGCAAATTAACACATTGAGAACATGTTTTTTGGTTTTGTTTTATCCATGAATAAACAATATAGAGCCAGAGTTACAGTTCATTTCTAATTGATTAATTTCCTGAATTGCTTTTTTCCTGACTATAAAACATGTTATTTATTATTAGTTATCTTTTATATATACTGAGGAGGTGATACATTTTTATCCTTACCTATAATGTGTAAGTTGTGATTTGAAAATGACATTTGGATATAAATGTTTTTCTCTTAGGTATTTTGGAGCCATTGTACAAGTTCAAATCCATACAACCTTGAGTTCTAATATGCACATATTAACCCTGATTCCCAATGTCACTATACCTGACTAGAGTAGAAAACTTAATTCTGATGGCCAGTCCATTATAATGGACTTGAAATTTACGTTGTCTCAAATTGGCTCCCTGCTTTGCCCTGTTTGTTGAATTAGGGATTATTATATTAAAAAAGATCACTTCTGTATTTTTTATTCCTGGTTTTCTCATCAGCTAATTAAAGTATGGGACTCCCCGCTGGGATAAAGCAATGAGTCTGAGAGGCAATTCTCTGACCAGCGGTTAATAGCTGTGGGAGAGCAGCTCAGCCAAGTCAGCTTTAAGACAGCAGTTTGTTTTTTAAGGACATGGGACTAGATGATAATTTTACGTTAAAGCCGAAAGGTATTATGTCCGTGCTTCTAAGTCCCTCTAAGGAAAGCAGTTGCCGGACTGCTTTTTGGCTGGTGCAGTAGGTGGACATGGCCTTAGGCAGGACCCCAAGTTGGAGGTGTCAGGTTGCTTTTGCTATAAGTGATAGGTAGGGGTAATGCTATTTTAAAGTTACTTTTAGGCTGGGACAAGGGGATGCACATTGTACATCAAGATGATTGATTTTCTTATTCATAAGTCAGTTAAACTGTCTGTTCACCTGACATTTATGACTATGTGTATGTTTATGTTGCTTGGGCACTTTTAAAACGAATATACTATAGGATAAAAAGGTTCCTTTATGTTCCTACACAACTCTCTCAGACTTACGATTTAAACAGCACACAATTATTTTATGTGGAAGAATTAAGAAGGGAAGGAATTTGGATTGTGCTAGAATTTAAACTAGCTGGATACTTGTATATCACCCCTTATCTTCCCTTTCCTGCATGCCCAGTTTTTATAAAGAAATATAAATGGAGGCTTCCAATAGGCCAAATTGCACGCATGTTATACCAAATGTTGCAGCTGGAGCATCCGCTAATCAGATCAAACAATCAGCCTCAGTTCCTCACCTGCCAAACCCTCTCTCCTTACAAATGAGCAATAGCTAGGGAATTTATGCTGAATGCTTGTGGAGCTGAGGGAGAACAGTCCTCAGGAAATGTGTTGCAGCTGCAGAATGTGCCCCAATATGAAAAGAAGACCCCTAAATCCACATCTAACTCGTTCGCTACTTGTGTGACTCTCCAGTGTGTGGCACCTCATTCGAATGTTTGCTGAGTGAGTAAATGAAAGTGGCCAGTAGTCCACATTTGTATCTGCACCACATCAAATGATTTGGGAAGCCCATTCTAATTATTATACTTTTGGTTGACTTGACTGGTCTTTTGCCGTAGGTACGCAATCACTTATGATTACTTTTCTTAAATTGAGAATAAGAACATGCCTATGTATAGATTTCCTTCCACTCAGGTCAGACTGGCAAATTCTGTGACTGCTTAAAAGTATATAGAGAACATTTTAAGGTCACTCTAATCACATTTTAAATAGGGTAATAATGTCATGCACATTTAATAAATTGCTTGCATTTGAAGTGGATTAACGATTAGTGTCGAAGGTGAAGGAAAATTCAACCATTTAATAATGTACAGATAAACTACTATTTAAAGCTCTGTAGGAGCATAAGAATTAGTAGAAAAATTATGAAGCCTTCAACAAATTTTCTAGATCTTTGTTCAGGAGGAAAGAACACAAAGGGTTAGTCTCTGATAATTTTTTAAATTATAATTGAGTTGAAAATAGAATTTAACTAGAGTTAATTCTATTTTTGGTCAAATTCTAGAGTTTGACCAATCAGAATTATAAATTGCATTTTTTCCTGTGTTGATTTTATGATCCAAATGCCACCTCCTTTGCCCAAACAGTACCACACTAAAAGGTGTTAGACTGTATTCTTCTACTATATATATCCTGGGATGGAATCAATATATAATCAGCCCAAATTATCTGTAATGGATTTTTTACTTAATTTTCAATTAACTTAAGGATTTTCTAGGTGGACCAATGAACATTGTTTGTCACAGCTGGGATAAGCAAGGAAACAACCCATTCTTAATGAAAGACAGTTTTGCTGACAAATACTCTGAAATTGCATATTTTAAAAAATGTGGGTACGTACTATTTAATCAAATGCAAGATTACTCTCACATATAAATCTGAAAAAATTGTGGCTGTCCTTTTTGTAAGTGACATGTTAAGAGCCACCCTCAACACACAAAATAATCTTCATTTTAAGACTTCAGAAAAATGCACTACTGTAAAAATTTTAGGTAGCTTGTGAATGAAGCTACGAAAGAATTTACTAGAGAGATCATTTTATTCTCTCACTGATGTTGTCCTATATTCATAATTGTTTAGCTGAAGACAAGCTCGGGGAAGCATTGTGACTCCTCAATCTGTCAGAAAACGGGGCAGAAATTCACAAAGGTCTCTCTGTTCTCCTCCCACTTGCCTGCCTAAAAGCAGGGTATAGACTCCTCATGGGCAGATTGCTCACCCGCCCAGAGACTGCAGCTCCCAGAAAGCTGGGAGCAGGTGACTGCTTCCCACAGTTTCCTCAACAGTGGAAGCCTGGGACATCTTTGTCCTGTCACCTCTCCAAAATGAGTAGCTTTTGTTGAAGGTCTTATATAACTTGGGACATGAAACTAGGGCCTGAGTTCCTGTTGAAACCTCACATGTCTTTTCTTCCATGTGATCTGAAGTTCTACATATTTATTAAGAAAGAACTGTATCCTTTGGTACTTTTGGATTTAGCTCCCTTTCTGACTGATATGTATAACTCAAACTTCATATCTTTCTTTTAAATTATTATAGGAAATGAAGGTAAGTAACTACAAACATGTCAATACAGAAGGAAATCTGTTCTTCAAAGTGACTAACTTCCCTTTATCTCCCCCCCCACAACTCCCCTAAGTTGAGGATCATCTGAGTTGCATTCATGAACACTTTCATTCCTTGGTTTCTTGTTTGCTCGGAAGGCTTTTTCATAATCAAGCACTGATTCAGTAAAAGCGGTAAATAGGAGTCTCCATGCAAGAGAAACTGGAGTTTCCTAACATGCACATGATTTAAAAAATAAAATTAAAAAATAAGGTGCCTTGAGATGCTGGCAGTTTGAACATTTGGAACCAAAAGCTCTTATGTATATTTACATCCTAACTGCTCAACTTTACCTTACAAGCTTCAATTTAGGAAAAATATACAGTACTTTTGCATATAATGGTACCTTGTGAGCCCCTGAGTCAAGTAGAGAGGATTTAAATACAAAAAGGAAAACAGCCATTAAAAGCACTTACATTGGATGTGGAGGAAATAGTACAAAATGATTACTTTCCTGGTAGACCAGGATCAGAAACATGCCTATGGAGACCCAAGATCCCTACAGTGCTTAGGGAAGAATCTGGCAGAGATGGGTGTCGGATGGGATGAAGGTAAGTTTTTCTTTGCCGTGGGTGAAGCTCTAAAGACGCATCACTGTCTTGTTTTAAAAGTGAAGTCAAGTTGTCTTCTGAGGCTGTGTTCAGATGTCTTCCACTTGAGAGGGATTCTTTGGATTTGAGTTTGGATTTTTCAAGGTCTAGAAATTCAGGACACTGATAGAAAGAAAAGAAAATGAGCTTTTATAATTCATTCCAATAGTTAAATAAGTTATATTCATGTAATTCACATGTGTTTGCTCTCCCCATTCATTGTATGTGGTTAACACATACATAATATCTCTCTCCTAAAATGGATCCCTAAACTAAGGGGTCTGTCATCTCAAGTAAAGAATTTTAATTTCACCCTGAAGCCAGATTTAAAAGTTCAGTTTTTTTTTTTAAGTATTCACTTTGAGCTATGTATGGTTGAGTTTTAATTCAAAACTTAAGGCTGGATTAAGAAATGACTCTTGGTGACTAGTCTTATCTAAGAAGGAAAGTGAGGAAGGAAATAAAATCATCATTCCTATCAGAAATTACTGCCCAAACCAACTGCAAAGAAGAAAACACATAGTTGTATGTATTTCCCATCCACTAAAAACCAATAAGAGAGGAATTAATGTTTATATTTTGGAAAAATTGTCATTATTTTCCTTTTGACACACTAACTTCTGTTATCAAGTTTCATTTTCTAGAAAATTTTACATTCCATACAGAAATGTACACAAGACTGTCTATACATTCTTACTGAGATAATCTTTCTTAGGTTCAGCTGCCCATGATGCTTAATTAACTGAGAGGGTCACTACTAAAAGGATTAGTCTGGATAAAGACACTTCACTTGTCTTGTCTCACCATGTGTATTACCATTCAAGTGATAAAACCTTTGAGATGTCTGCCGGCAAGTAGGGCACAGACGTGTTTGCCAGTCTGACTGCCTTTGAACCTCAGATCTAGTCCAGTTAACTGCTATCTCTTTTCTTCTCAAAGACCAATTCTGCCTTGTGGCACTGTAGCAAGTTACAGGCTTTTCTCTACCATACTTCTTTTTCTTCTATTAGCCAAGAGCTATTTTTTACCATTAAAATCTCTACAGTATGCTAGTTTACGTAGGTTGATTCTTTTTTTTTTATTTTATAATTTAATTTAATTTTGCATATCAGCCACGGATTCCCTTGTTCTCCCCACTCCCCGCCATTCCCATCTCCTCCAGGGCAAAGACTCCCCTAAGGATTGAGTTCAACCTGGTAGATTCAGTCCAGGAAGGTCCAGTCCCCTCCTCCCAGGCTGAGCCAAGTGTCCCTGTATAAGCCCCAGGTTTCAAACAGCCAACTCATGCACTGAGTACAGGACCCGGTCCCACTGCCTGGATGCCTCCCAAACAGATCAAGCTAATCAACTGTCTCACTTATCCAAAGGACCTGATCCAGTTGGGGGCTCCTCAGCTATTGGTTCATAGTTCATGTGTTTCCCTTCATTTGTCTGTTTGTCCCTGTGCTTTATCCAACCTTGGTCTCAACAACAATTGGACTCCTGGAGCTCCACCTGGGGCCTGGCCGTGGATCTATGCATCCGGTTCCCTCAGTCATCGGATGGGGTTTCTAGCACAACAATTAGGGTGTTTGGCCATCCTGTCACCAGAGTAGGTCAGTTCAGGCTGTCTCTCCACCATCGCCAGTAGTCTATTGTGGGGGTATCTTTGTGGATTTCTGTGGGCCTCTCTAGCACTTTGATTCTTCCTATTCTCATGTGGTCTTCATTTATCATGGTCTTTTATTCCTTGTTCTCCCTCTCTGTTCTTGATCCAGCTGGGATCTCCCGCTCCCCTAAGCTCACTTTCCTAATTATCAGGGAAATGCAAATCAAAACGACTCTGAGATACCACCTTATACCTGTCAGAATGGCTAAGATCAAAAACACTGAAGACACCTTATGCTGGAGAGGATGTGGAGCTAGGGGAACTCTCCTCCACTGCTGGTGGGAATGCAAGCTTGTACAACCACATTGGAAATCAATATGGCGCTTTCTTAAAAAATTGGGAATCAATCTCCCCCAAGACCCAGCTATACCACTCTTGGGCATATACCCAAGGAATGCTCAATCATACCACAAGGGCACTTGCTCAGCTATGTTCATATCAGCATTGTTTGTAATAGCCAGAACCTGGAAACAACCTAGATGCCCTTCAACTGAAGAATGGATAAATAAAATGTGGTACATATACACAATGGAATACTACTCAGCAGAGAAAAACAATGACATCATGAGGTTTGCAGGCAAATGGATGGATCTAGAAAAAATCCTCCTGAGTGAGGTAACCCAGACTCAGAAAGACAAACATGGTATGTACTCACTCATAGGAGGGTGCTAGATGTAAAACAAAGATGACTAGACTGCTACTCACAACTCCATGGAGGCTACCTAGAAAACAGGACCCCAAGAAAGACACAGGGATTGCCCAATGACAGAGAAATGGATGAGATCTACATGATCAACATGGACGTGAGTGGGGGTAATGAAGGGCAAGGGTCGAGGGAAAGAGAGCATAGGTTGATTCTTGAGTAATAGCATTTCCTTTGAAATAACTGTTAATGTTTCGGGAAAGGAGCTTTCTTACAAGCATGAAGACAGTTTGGATCACTAGCAGCCGTATGAAAAGCTGGGTTTTGTGCACTTGTAATGCCAGCACTGGGGAGACAGGGACAGACGGGTCCCTGGGGATCACTGCCAGCAAGTCTGGCCAAATTAGTGATGTTTCTTCATTGAGGGAGCTATCTTAAGAATAAGATACAATGTCATATAATAATATGCCTGTCTCAAAAAATAAGATGAAGAATTATCTAGAAAGAAACCTGGTGCTTATTTTCTGGCCTCTACCTACCCCCCTCCATACACACAGAAAGACACACACAGACACAGACACACACACACACACACACACACACACACACACACACACACACAAGCTTGTACACATAAATGATACTGTTTAAAATTTTTCTTTAAATCTGTTGTTCGCAACTTTTAAGGACACGTAATACAAAATCACAAGTCCAGTTTACAGAAACCCTGAGCAGGGACAGAGGAGAATGGAAGTCCGTATTTTCCACATGTGATTCCTACTCAGGTTATCCTGGAGATACACTCAAAGAGACACCCGGCTTTACAATGTCCACACTCACTTGGGAAGAGGGGCTGAAACTCCGGTCAGTCTTAATGGATGCTCTGGGGTGACTGGTCCTCAGCAGACGGAGGACAGGTCTCTGATACTCGGCTCCTGCAGTCACCATGCTGTAGGCTGGAGGGACCACTGCGGTTTGTTTCTGCAAGAGCTGTAAGATGGTCTGGATGTCTGTGGTCATTTGGGATTCAAGTCTGCAAGACATGCAGGAAGGGGAAAGATAGTCTTAAAGAGTCATAACTTGTAAGCACATCTGAGAAAGCATCAGCATTGCCAACAAACAGAATGATGAGCTGCCCTGAACGGGAAAGACAAGAGAGTGGCAGAGGGACTCTCCTACCTGATCCTTTCTATTAGAATCAATTACTCTGACTCAGACCACTGATTTCTTATGCATGAACTAACAGAAAAACAGACGGTACAAACTACTTTATTTCTACAAAACTTTATTGATTTTAAAGTATAAATCACATTTGGAATATTGTGGTCAATAATTATCTGATTTTGCTTAGGTTTTTACTCAACTGTTTTTAAACTGTTTTTCCCCCCTTTAAAGAAGAACTTGGTAGTACATTTCTTTTCTTTTTTAAAATTTTTAAAAATTTTTTAGTGCATTGGTGTTTTGCCTATATGCATGTCTGTATGAGGGTATCAAATCACCTAGAAGTAGAGTTACAGCTGTGAGCCACCATATAGGTGCTGGGAATTGAACCTGTGTACTTTGAGCAGCCAGTGCTCTTAACTACTGAGCCCCAGTAATATACTTCTTTAAGATTACTACATCTTGGGAAAACTTCTTACAAAATTTGTACTTTCACTTTGTTCTGATGCACAAACAAGAGTTACCTGAAAGGAGGGAACCTCAATTGAGAAAATGCCTACATAAGATTGGCTGTAAGGCATTTTCTTAATTAGTAATTGTTGGGGGAGGGCCAAGAGAATTGTGGATGGTGCCATCCCTGGACTGGTGATCCTGGGTTCTATAAGAAAGCAGGCTGAGTAAGCTATGGGGAGCAATCCAGTAAGCAACACTCCTCTATGGCCTCTGCATCAGCTCCTGACTCTAGGTTTCAGCCCTGCTTGAGTTCATGTCCTGACTTCCTTTGATATGGAAGCATAAGCTGAATAAACCCTTCCCTCCCCAACTTGCTTTGGTCATGGGAGCGGGGACATGTCATAGGGATAGATAGTAACCCTGGCTAAGACATACTATTTTATCTTGCCTCTCTCCTTTTCAAAGCAAGTTCTATACATGACTCATCATGCTTTCTTTATTTTTCATTTCATTTTATTTTATTTTATGTTCAGTGCTGTTAAACATTAAATACCTTTCCTCTGTGGTCCAGAGTTTTGGTATTTAAGAGACCAAGCAAACTTCAAGTTTACTTTCTTCAATGACCCATCTGGCTTGCACAATGTAAAAGCAACCATTGCTTTCTCCAAAGCTCACAAGTCCTCAACCACTCATTTTAAAATAAATTTCAAGAGAATAATCACAAAATACAATTGGTTTGTGCCAGGTCCAAAGAAAACTCCAATTCTCCAAACTCCAAAAGGCTGTCCAAATATCCAGAAAGGAGCTCAACCTGGACTATGGAGGATTTCTAGCAGTTAGACAAAGGCCAGCATTCCTCAGCCACTTGTGAAACCAGTCCCCATCGGCCAAAATCAGTCATGTCCTTTACCTCTGGTAGAAAGAACATGTGGCTCTCCATTGACTATACCTCTGGCACCTATCAGTATATCAAGGTAGCCTCAGGCTCCCTCAGTCCCTACTCACAAGTACTTGTTATATATCTCAAAGTTCATGCTAACATCCTAGCCCTTCTCACCTCCTCCTGTACCCTAAACCCCTTCGCTGATGGGCCTCCCTCCCCCCAGCTGCTCATTCTCCTTCTAACTCAGTGATCACTGCTCCTGTCTCCTGCTATTCTCACCACACTTCCTCTACCTTCTGTCTCCTGCTCTTCTCCCCTCTCTTGCAGATAGTCCGGACATGTCCAGTCTGCTGCTCTGGACTCTGGGTGTTTTCCATCTCAAAGAAACAAAACAAAACAAAAACCAAAACAAAACAAGACAAAACAAAACAAAACAAAACAAAACCCTCTCCCTCTAACTGTACATGGAGCATTCATGTCAGCAGTTACTTTACTGTGCTCCCTCACACACATCTGGTGCTGAAACCCTCACCGACAATTTGGGTCCTCAGTGTGGACAGCTTAAGATAAGGGATTTTATGGGTGTAAGAACAAAATTTGGACCATATGCCTTTTTAGAAGTTTTTTTTGAATTATCATATTTGTGCTTATGATTTACCAATTGAATTTAAAAAAAAGAGAGCAATAAATCTTAGAACTGCCGGGCGTTGGTGGCGCACGCCTTTAATCCCAGCATTCAGGAGGCAGAGCCAGGCGGATCTCTGTGAGTTCAAGGCCAGCCTGGGCTACCAAGTGAGTTCCAGGAAAGGCGCAAAGCTACACAGAGAAACCCTGTCTCGAAAAACCAAAAAAAAAAAAAAAACAAAAACAAAAAACAAAAAACAAAAAACAAAAACAACTTAGAACTATTAGCCCAGTTAAATACATTTATTTATGGAAATTAGCTTTGATTTTTAAAGAAAATGAAAATCTGGGAAACACTAGAAAAGCTATATATTATTTCTAATTTTAATTTTGAGATAGTATCTTCCTGTGTAGGGAGACCAGGGTAGCCAAGCACTTTCTTCTCAAGTCTCTGGAGTTAGTGGAATTACAGGTGTGCCAGACAATAGGTTCTTTTTACCTCTTAATATTAACATTCAAAAGCTGTCTTTTTGAATTATAATATAGCCTTATAGATTTTCTTCCATTGGTAAATATAACCAGAAAGTGCCTTAGTATTCTTTATACCAATAGCTTATAAAACATGTCTGATTTGTCATATTGTGTCGCAGCTGCACCCTGAAAATGAAAAAATACAGCTATCAACTGGTTGATGCCTAAATGCCTTATGTAATTGTGTTACAAATTAAATAGAACATAATTATTATTTTGTTGTTATAAATCAATTTTTCATCTCATACTTTAAGGTTCAACACAAATTTTTTTCTGCACCAATAATTCTTCCCACATTTAACTCTTTCAGAACTATTTTGTTATGGGGCAAGACAAGGCAGAGGTCTTATATTCTTGCTGAGGCCATTTCATATTTAACTAGAATTTGATCTCTTTGATGGACCCCATGGGAAACCACCCAACTCTATTCTAGGAACCCAAGGTCAAGACGTCCTAGCTACTTTAGCTTCTGTTAAACTGCCTGTTTCTGCCAAGCCCTTCCTGCAGCTGCCAGTGAGATGCCAGGATGTGGTTTCCACCTTTAAAAATCTCTATATTCTGGACAGTAGGGGCCACACCTTGGTCTCCCAAACACTTGGGTGTGGTCCCAGATGGCTTGAATAAAGACTTTCAGTTGGCTATGCACTGAGTCTGAGTGTGTCATCTTTGATGAGCTTCCATAACAATCTCTCTCCTCTCCCCAGCCCTGAAATAAAATTCTAATTCAATCATCTTATGAATATCTGTACAAATTTATCCTATCAATGACAACATCTAAGTAGTGAATGGATTACATGATGCTCTTTACTATCGTTGCCAAGATACACTACTGAATGTAAAATGACTTATCTGTGGATACTGGAATAAAAGCTTCATTGACAAGTCAGATTCAAGATGATGATATTTCTGAGTTCTGTAAAGCCTTTGTTAAACAGCAACAGTCTTTGAGGAAAAAATGTCTTTAAAATAGATTCTGTTTAAATAATGTGTATGTCAGACACATTTACAGGAAGGTAGGGCTTCAGCAGCTATACGCCCGATAATGCAGTCTGCTGCTGTAAGTGGGACTTTTCACATGAAAACATTATGAAAAGTCAAGTGGCAGGTGTAGAGTGAGACTGGACACCATCTGTGCTAATACTACTTACATAAGACTATTGACTTTCTCTATCAACTTGACTTAGTTGTTTGTTGCAAGGATTTTTGCATAAGAATAATGAGACTAGGTTAAGAGCTAGGTTTACCAGCACAGGAATAGCTACAAATCAGCTCATCTGAACAGCTTCCTAATCAAACTCACCAAGTCTTGCTAAGTCTTGCTTCTCTTTTCCCATACATTCCAAAGTATTATGTCATGAATTTTGCACAATTGTATAGTTTTTAATTTTACGGTTTGGATACAAATCATATTTTTAAAAGGCTTATATGTTGAAGGGTTAGTCTCTGGATCACAAGGATTCCGACCCAATCACTGCATTAACCCATTGGTAGATTTGGAATTTGAAGGCACTACTGGGAAGCAATGGAAACCTTCATAGTTTGGGCCATGTTGGAGGAAGTGCACCATTGAGAGTGTATCCCTGGGGGATGGATCTTACTCTAGACACCTTCCTGTTAAATCTGTGTTTCCTGGGTGCCATGAGACTCAAGCTGTGCCCACCAGGTTTTCCAGCCATCATGTTCTTCCTCACCATACTGCCCAAAAAGCCACAGAAGACAATGTCTGAAACTGTGAGCCAATGTAAAACTTGCCTCCTTTGAAATTGCCCCTCTAGCATATTTATCACAGTCTCGAAAAATCAGCACAGTTCCCTTTTGTGAAGGCCCAGACTCCAAAGTCCTGTAAACATTGTACTTTGTAGTGCCCTTTCTGAGACATCCTTCGGTCTCCTTTCCTATGTTATTTTTAACACTTTACAAAATTATTATTTTACTTTGTGATTATAATATAATTACATCATTTTGCCTTGCCATTCCTCCCTCCAAACCTTCCCATATACTCCTTCTTACTTTCTTTCAAGTCGTTTTGCATTAATTGTTGTTATATACATATTATTTTATATATATATAATATATATATATTCCTAAATACATAAGTACAATCTTGTATATATGTTTTCAAGACTTTAAAAATGAATTAGGTGATTGATATTTTTCAGCAAAGTAGGGTATAGTAATATGTGTCTGTACAATGCATAGTATTTATTTTCATGTTATGGCAAGGGTCTATTTGCTGAATTAGAATGGAGTCTTTTTAGAATAAAGTACTTTGAAAGAATTACAGGGAGTTAAACTTAAGACTCATTTTTTTCTTTGTTTTTAAAGCACAAAGTAGCCTGTTTTTAAGTTTTTTTTTTTTTTGTGTGTGTGTGTGTGTGTGTGTGTGTGTTAGTATAGCATAAAATTGTAGAAAAAGAACAGTTTTACTCAAAGACCTGCTTTCAATCAGGATGACATTAGGTAGGAGGGAGAGATCAGAACACCATGATGAATGACAATTGAATGTGATCTCATTATTGACAGGACATGTGTGAGCACCAGAATTTGGATTCCCAGAACTCACATGAAAAGCTGGGCAGATGTGGCTGCCATCTGTAATTCCAGCACTCAGGAGGCAGAGAAGGGAGGTACCCAGACAAACCTGGATAGCTATGGTAGCTAACTGACAAGTTCTGAGTTCAGTTGAGAAACTTTGAATGAATAAGTAAGTTAGAAAATAAACAATATTGACAGCTAGTATCAATTTTGGACCTCTATACATGTACACATATGTACATAAGCATAGCCCTCACATATGCATCTTGACACATTACATATGTGCACACACATATCATATAAACACTAAAAAAAGTTAAGTGAAGGACACGGATATTAAATTGTAACAGAAAATGAAGCAGTACTAAATGTCATGGTAGTGGAAGGCAGACACATTGCTTTGTGTGTTCTGCAATAGAAAGACCATTGCCAACAAGTTTTACATTTTTTAGGTCATCTTATTTGTGTTCTTTGAGTATCCCTGGCAGCTTGTTAAAATGTGGACTCTGCAAATTCCAGACCTACTCTCTTATAATTGCATTTCTACAACTTACCCAGTGATCTGAGTGCACATTAAAACTTGAGAAGTTCTGCTGTGGGATCAAGCATTTGTAATTTCCCCAACTATGTATATGTCTAGGCACATAACGTAAATATTTAAGAACAGCTGTATAACCCTTTAAAGCCTACATGTAGCTTAATTGGTCATTAATGCTGGAAAAAAATGAGGTCGAAGCAAAGGCCACTCAAGGTATATTATTTGTATTTGTTTTGATTATATTTTAGATTTAATATTTGTATTTGTATTGGACAACAATATAAGAATTCACAGGTCTGCATTTTTCAATGCAGACATGTCAACCAGGGCAGATTCAACTCTCAGAAGAGTTCTAGGACTCCCTCTGCAGAGTAGAGTCCGATTTAGACTGACCTTTTCAATTCTGTTTTCTATATATTTTACTTTGTAGAACAAATTGGAAGAGAAGCTGTTGGGAATCAAGTGCAATGAAAGCATCACACATTGAGCTTTAAAACTGGCTAAGAAGACATGCCATAAAACATTGGTGAAGATATCAGAAATAACTGAAAAATTAGTCAAGAAGAACTACTAATTGTGGTAACGATTCAAAACATGGTCAGAAGTGTTCGCAGACACTGGAAGCAGATCAAAAGAGACAGTACTACTTTTATCGGTGGAAAAATATGTGAGATACGCTAATGTAAGAAAAACAACAAATATCATCACTAATGTGTGGTTAAACTCAAATGTGTTCTAGATGTAAATACTCAAAAGTTTTTATTTTCAGTTCTAGGACACAATGAAAATATTTTTGTAGTAATCTTTATATGTCTTATAAGCACTATTGGTATTTATGACTAGACAACAAAGGAACACTATAATCTTGATTTTAGTCCCAAAGACTGGTGCAAACCTAGGAGTGCATGTGAAGCAAGAGAATAACAGTAAAACAGATAAAATCAAATGATAGTTAAGCATTACCTCGCTGCACACACATTCTCCATTTTGTACAGCATGTACAAACAGACTATAAATTCTGCATCGAGAAGAATTTGTATTTACACTAGACATGGATAAATGTTTTCCTGTTTTTATTCATTAAAGATACAATGTAACAATTATAGATATAGCGTTTACTTTGTATTATGCTTTATGGTAATGTAGAGATGATTTAAAGTATGCAGGAGGATTATGGGTAAGTTACATGCAAATGGTGTTATTTTGTGTAAAAAGTTGAGCAAACGTGGGTTTTGGTATCTAATTGATATCCTGGAACCAATTCTTTGTGGATACCAAGATATGACTGTAAAAGAGCAATGTTGCTGGTAGATACGAAAACCTTGATTCTAGGAATGTTAAATGACTTTGTCCAGACAATAAACATAGTTAAGATTCACCTAGGCTAACCAATTCTACACACTATTGAGCTAATGAAATCACTGTTGTCTCCATCATTTACTTACTCTCTCTTCCAAGAGGAGCAACAATGACCACTACTACCAGCATAGACAAAATCAATAGAATGAAATACAGATAATAAGTAAATTCCATTAACTCCTTTCTCATGGCTGTGATTCAATACCTGAGAAGAAGCAGCGTGAAGAACTAGAGGTTTATTGTGGCTCAGAGTACAGTCTACCATGGAAAGGAAGGCCTGGCAGTGAGAATGGCTCTCAGCTGTGACAGCAGGCACATGAAGCTGCTTGCTCACATCTGGGTAGACCAGGAAGCAGAGGTAGGTCAGGAAGTATGCTTGGCTATACATTGCATAGCCTGCCCACAGTGACTCACTTCTTCTGGCTAAGCTTCACCTTGCAAAGGTTATACAATCTCTGAAACATCATCACCTGCTGGGGACCAGGTGTTCAGCATATAAGCCTATGGTGGCGGTGGGGGGGAGGGGGTATTGCCACATCCAGACCATTCTATAAGCAAATAATTTATGCCATATGGACAAAATTCATAGACATACTGAGTATAGAAGAGTGTGCAAGTATTTTGGACACAATATACACAAACACACTAATTAGGTAATTCCAAGGTGTATGAAAGATTGAATGGAAATGCGAAGATGGACAGTTATGAAAAAGATGGAAAGAACTTACTCTCCTGGCAGCTCTGGGTTGATAACTTTCTCCCCAAATTAAACTGACTTTTTAATTGCATTTGATGTATTCTTATTGTGGCTCTTTGTGTGCTTTATCCATAAAAGCCCAGTAAATTCTGTGACTGTAGAAGAGGCGACAGTCATGGCATGGTGCCCCAGCCCTTTTATCTTAGACAGAGCCAGCAGATGCCATTTATATAGGAGTTTAGTTTTTGTCTGTGGGTCTGTCTGGTTCTTGTGTCCACACTACAGACAGGGAAGACTGGTGTGTCAGAGAGGAAAAAAGTTGTATAATCAGGTTTCAGGTAGCATGCTTTTCATAAGGCTTATAGGAAATGCATTATTTACCCATTCTTGCCTCTTTAATAAATCCTGTTGTGCCTTTGAGATACTTGCCTTCTGGTATACTTGAAGTCAACACCGTATAAAACAAATTTCCAAACACACTCAGAGTATTTATTTTAGATAAATACTCAGCTATCAGAGTATTTATCTAAAATTTTCTTTTGAGGCAGAATCTCACTCTGTTGTAGCCCTGGCTGGTATGGAACTCACTATGTAGATCAACCAGGCTTAGCACTCAGAGACTTGCTTGTCTCTTCTAGATGTTTTTGACCAATATAACCTTAAAGAACTAATACAGGCTTGAATAAAGTGTTACCTTTTTTTCCCCAAAATTAAAATTATTCCT
>CABHPP010133060.1:4870-21518 GCA_902168425.1 Peromyscus attwateri
TGATGTCACAACTGACTGCAGCCCGTTATACAAAGAGCTTAGGCGATTCACTCAAGGTGGCTCTTCTCACCTGCTGCATACCCTAGTTCTACCCACAGGGGGTGCCAACGCTGTCCTTAGGTGAAGAATGCGATTGGGTGAGAAAAAAATCTTATTATCTTAGAATTTAGGAAAATAGGATTTGCTAGTTATTTATCTTATTTCCATTGAAAAAGTCCCTGAAGGTAAAACATGGGTAAAGCATTGTCTGGGCTTCCCAAACATAGAATTGTAGTACTGAACAGTAACAGTTTATAAACAACCGCCGGAAACTATCTCAGCCTCTCTGAGGTGGCATCACTGTCCACATCAGAGATGAAGGAGCAGGGAGGTCGATCCCAGGCAGGCCCAGGTTCTTTCTTTCCAGTGTCCATCCACTTAGGGACAGGACTGAAGCTCTAGTCTCATACTTTGCTCCTGTCTAGACCCAGAGCAGAAGCCTTCCTGCCGACTGGCTCACAACCTTGGCTGAAAACAGGAGCCTTAAGGCTGTGACTGGAGACAGGATGTCACAGAAAGCAAGCAGCTTCCGTTGTGGCCATGAACTTCACCTCGACTGTGCTGACAAACCCGCATTCTCCTGAGTCTGTGCCTGTGGCATCTGTGCAGCCTCCGTCCAGAGGTGGCAACGGCCCAGCAAACAGTGCCTGCCACATTACCTCCCCGAGCAGGAACCCATCCTACAGCTGGCCAGTTCTCCATCATTCTCAGGGAAAGGTGCTCCTGCACCGCCCTTGGCCTTGGACCACTCTTCCCCCAACCCGCTCCTCAAAACCCTTCTGGATTACTTGTCTACCTCGCTACAGAAGCCCTGGTGCTCTATTGGCTGAGAGCTCTGCCTGTCACTCTGGGTCCCTGACCCCGAACCCCTGACCTTGCCCTTGACCCTTCTCAAGGCAGCCTGGATGAGGCTCTCTGCAGACAGCAGTCCTGCAGGGAGGCTCACAGGTAAGGCTGACAATGACCTTAGCCTCCGATGGGAGGCTACAGGGAGGAATTTCTCTAGATGTCTCTTTCCCCGGGTCCAGCCATTCCCAGGGTCTTGCTATAAACCAGTGCGCAGATGCCTGGGGGCTGTAGTTCCTACCCACCCTTCCAAAGTAATCCCCAGATTCCGAGGCTTTCCTGTCACACTAAGTCACTGAACTCAGTGGAGTCATGGTAGCAGATGGACAAGACACTTTCCCTTTTTATTTGGTCATTTTCCGGACCTCTCAGATCAGCAGCCCCCCAAACATGGTAAGATGGCCACAGCATGTGCCCTCAGATCACAGCAGCTGTCTACCCACAAAACCCCACAAGTCCCACTGTCCAGATGCGGCAAGAAAAACAAGGAAGCACAGGAAAGCAAAGGCCATTTTCCAGGAAGAAAAGGTTGACCAAGTCCAAACATAAGATCTCACTCCTTTTTCAGCAACCAAGGCTGGGAGGCTGTCCCGGTTCCCAGAGTTCCTTCCCACTGGTAAGGCAGCCTCCTCTGCCACTCAAGTCGCAATCCATTCATTTTTGCTGTGTCCAGGATGACTTTTGCAGTCTTCTCTTTTGCAGTCATCATTCCACCAACCTGGTTTCCCTCTCGGTGGCCGCCGGGTCAGGAGTGCTGGTAGCCCATCCCGGAGCCCCACCGCCACGAAATCGGTCCAACAGGGGGAGCCCCGGGACATCGGCGCCAGCTTCCCCCGGAGGCCTGGGCCAAAGTGGACCCTTCGGCCATCACCCTGGGCCGCCCCAAGTGCGCGTGCGGGGAGCACGAAGCGCAGCGCGGTGCAGGCGACACGAAGGAGCTGGTGACGTCCCTGCGCGCGAGGCGAGGCGCTGCGGGCGGCGGCGCGGACCGAGGAGCACTGAAGCCGGAGTCCCCGGCACCTGAGCCGTGAGCAGCCTGGCCGTGACACTCCAGGTGGCCGCAGGGCCAGCGGGGCGCCGGGCTGGCGCGCAGGACCAGGGAGAGCGCAGTGATGCGGTGGATGGCTCTGCGCAGCGTGGCGATCTTGGAGAGCCTCTTGCCGCCCAGGTCGTGCTGCAGCGCCCGGCGCAGCGCGTTAAACGCCTCGTTGTAATCCAGGATGCGCTTGCGCTCCCGCACGTTGGCCGCCATGCGCCGAGCCTTGGACCGTGCGGGTCGCTCGCGCCTTCTGCCTACCGCCTCCTCTGCCTCGTCCAGGCTGCGCCTCAGCTCTCCAAAATTCCTGCCAGCCTCGGGGCAAGAGCGCCCCAAGTCCTCCACAGAACCCTCACTCCATTTCAGGCCCCTGAGGCCTAGTCCTGGCGTACCTCGGAGCATGGCCTATGCGCTGGCCCTGCTGCTTCAGCTTCGGGTCCAAAGGGCTGCTGGTCCACTCTGGCTGTTGGCGCTTGCTGGCTGGACACTCTCTGGACAGGCCCTCTCTAGCTAGGCTTTATGGCACCACGTGTCTCTCCGCCCTCCCAGTCCATCCATCTCCCTCCTCCTGCTTTATTACCTGCCCCCAGGTAAGACGGTGAGGGAGGATCTCAGAGGAAGGAAGGAAGCAAGCGAGGAAGGAAGCCTGCAGATTCTTGTACACTGGACTAGCTGGGTAGCCTGGTCACGCCCGAGGCAGTGCTCTAGTTATCACAGGGAACATGCTTGTCCTGCTCCCAGACCCTCTGGTGTGACTGGTTTCTGTTTCTGTCTCCTGGCCCCAGATAGAATGCCACGTTTGATTCTGGGCAAGAGAGCAGATAGGCTTACAGAAGAGTAGCAAAGGAGGGTTGAGTGAGTTTTAAGAACCTTGAATAACTGTGAGATGTTCCTACAAGTAAGGGTACCTGCTGTTAAACATTACTACCTGAGCTCAATCTGTGAGCAACCAGAGTTGACACTAAGGTAAAGCATGACCATCCCAGAAGAATCCTGAAAGGAGGGGCAGATCTGATGCAGCAGGCCCTGCAGGGCCCTGCAAGTAACCTCGAGCTACCACGGTGAGGCTGGTCTGGATTCTGCATTCCCTCTATCTCTTTTGGGCTCCCACTTCTGCAGACAGAGCTGGGATGAGTCAGAGGCGGAGTGATGAAGACTTATTTCTGGATTGTCTTGCAGTACCCATCAGGGAGCAACCCTTAATGTCCAGGCAGGGCCTTTGAGCAGCCTTATCGCCCGGCCCAGAATGGTCAGGTTATGAATGCCGTGGACAATCCCCATTGCCATCACCAAGGACTGGAATTTTAAACAAGATCAAAAAGAGAGGCGGGGGAAAAAAGGAAGGAAGGAAGGAAGGAAGAAAAGAATAATGCTTACTCCTAGGAACAGATCCTCAATGGAGTTTCAGGTATGCATTCATGATTTATCAGGAGCAACATAAGATTAAGATTAATCTCACTCCCAGCCACATTCCAAATGTTGTGGCACCGGCCAGGATGGGCACACAGTTCACATCCATATTACCAATAACATCATTACTTCAAGCTGAGTTTTCCCGCAGAGGAAGAGAACAGAGCACTGGGAAACCAACTGCATGTGTTTACTTATGATTGTCTGTCTTGTCCACTTGACAGAAAATAACCGAAAGACTGCATTTTTCAGGATCAGTTTCTCCAAAATGTCCAATATATGTGGAATAGAAGGCAGCTAAACCCAGCCTGTTGGCACACATCTAGAATCCCAGCACTTGGGAGGTAGAGGCAGGAAGATCAGGAGTTGGATGCCAGCTACGTGAGACCTTGCCTCAAGAACAAAACAGAACAAAACAAAACAGTGGCTAAGGGGTTGGGGATTTAGCTCAGTGATAGAGCACTTGCCTAGCAAGCGCAAGGCCCTGGGTTTAGTCCTCGGCTGGGGGGGGGGGGGGAAGTAAAAAAAAAAAAACAAAAAAAACGTGACTAGAAGCTAAGCATAATAGTGCATGCCTGGCATCTCTGCACTCAGGAAGACTGAATCAAGACCACCAGTTTGAGGCCAGTCTGGACTGCTCACAGAGACCTTGTTTTAGAAGAGGCAGAGAAGAGCTGGGAGTTTAGCTCAGTGGTTGAGTGTCTGTGCATAAAGCCCTGATTCAAAGCCTAGTACTACTAAAGAAAAACAAACAAACAAAAAAACAGGCTCCGACCCGATAGCCCCAGTGTCTAAGCATTCCTGCCCATCATCATGCTCATGCAGCAAGATGCCAGTTTAGATGGCTCTCAGAACAGAAGACAGACCAGACCAAAGACCAGGCATCTGGCTCCCGAGTGCTGCATTCCATGGCTACTCTACCACGTCTTTTAGCCTGTTGAAGCCATGCTAGAGACTGCTGAGTCATGACCCTGTTCATCCAGGCAGACTCTGGGACGCAGGGCCTTGCCAAGCCTCTAAGAAAAGCCTGAGTCTAGGGTGGAGAGCCTTGGACAGGGTGGTGCACTGGACAGTTTGGTACCGAAGGAAGCTTGGTGGTGGTGGGGCTCTTCCTCCCATCCACTCCAGCCAGTGGCTTCTTACTGTGTAAATCTGTACCCATCATCCCATCTGCCTACCTCATTCTTTTTGTTTTCTGTAGAAGACGCCTTCTCTGTGAGAGTTTAGCCGGGGAGGCTGGTGAGATGACTCAGTCAGTAAAGGGTCTGTTGCAGAAACAGGAAGACCTGTTCAGATCCTCAGCACCCACATCAAAGCTGGGCGTAGCATCTGTAGCCCCAGGGTAGATGGAGACAGGTGGACCCCAGGAGCCCACTGACAAGGCAGCCCGGCCATACTGATGAGCTCAGGTTCAGTGAGAGGTCGTATCTCAAAAATACAAGGTGGAGAGCAACTGAGGAAGACCCTTGGTTAAACTGGGGTTGATGGAGGTGATGTGGAAAGAAAAGAGAGCAGACAGACAGGCATCCTCAGGAGCAGAATTCTTCCTCTGATCAGAACAGCTAAAGGGCCACACTCTCCTCTGGAGTGGGGACTGTTCGCACAAAGGCACAGGGAGCTTGGGGGCTTTATAGGGTAGACAAGGGGTGGATGAAAGGTTTCATGTGCAGGTCAGCTCCCCTGCACTCTCAAAGTGGTAGACACCCCAAACAGCTGCACGCCTTTAACCCCAGCACTTGGGAGGCAGAAGCAGGCGGATCTCTGTGAGTCTGAGGCCAGCCTGGGCTACATAGAGAATTCCAGGACAGAGAAACACTGCCTCAAACAAACAAAAAAGGGGTAAACAGGACGCAAAGTGGTTTGTGGCTCCTCCTGGGATCCTGACATCCACAGGTGTCATCAGTCAAGTCAACTGGGCTGTCTAGAGCTTTTCAGTTCACCTGGCTTTTTAGGTCATTAACCCTTCATACCTGATGTCAACCTCCACTTGTGTGCACATACATGTGCACACACTCTTGCCTGCACACATACATATACTACACACAGGAACACCAGAGGAAAAGAGAGAGAGACAGACAGGCAAAAAAAGTGTAGACCTAACCAGGCCAAGTGTGAAGCCAAATAAAAACGTGGAGCACTTGTTCAAAAGTATTAAGAATTTGAAGGTGGAGACAGACAGTACTTAACCAAACCCTGGTGTTTGGAAGCACTGAATAGTTCCCAGACCCAGGAAGGTAAGAAAGAGCTCAAGCTGGGCAGTGGCGCACGCCTTTGATCCCAGTACTCGGGAGGCAGAGGCAGGTGGATTTCGGTGAGTTAGAGGCCAGCCTGGTCTACAGAGTGAGATCCAGGACAGGCACCAAAACAACACAGGGAAACCCTGTCTTGAAAAACCAAAAAAAGAAAAAGAAAGAAAGAGCTCAAGCATTGGATAGATGCTCGTCTGGATACCTAACAAGACCTTCACTACAGCCAAAGATGGGCAAGCCCTGCGCATCCCTATCACCATGGACATTTATTTGGAGGGGACCAATCCAAGCAAGCTGTCCTTCCTCCTCCATCTCCAGAGAGCTTCCCGGAAGTGAAGGGGAAGGTGCCAGTGGGTGATAAATAAGCTTAAATTGCTTCTGACGCCTTCCTTCCTCCAGTGACTCAGGATTTTAGAACTCAAACTCCACTATGGACACTATGCAGCTTAGTAATAATTAATCATAAAAATAATAGTCTTAATAGTACTGATACCGACTTCTGCAAAGTGTTTACCGTAGCCGAGGCATCAGACTAAGTGCTCTTAAGCATACATTATCTTAGCCTCCCAGCAATCCTACATGGAAGGCCTATTATTATAATACCTATTTCACAGACTGTAAACCGAGACCCGGAGAAACAAGGAACTTAGGCCAAGCCAGTGCGCTGACCTGTAGTGTGGCTCCTCTTCTAACACTAAGGTCTTAACCCTTCGGGTCTGGGCCTGCACTCTCAGCTTCCGAGCTCTTGCCCCAGTACCCAAGTCCCACTGGCCACCTGTAGCTATTAGAAGCCTGACATTTGTCTTTTGAAGTAAAAACCATCAAAGAACCAGGGCTGGAATTTGGTGGCAGAACACTTGCTGATCACGAGCAAGGGCCATGGATTCCATTCCCAATGAGGATTCCCCAGAACTCCATGGATTCCATTCTCTCCAATGCCACTGGTGTGGCAGCACATACCTGCAAATCTCAGCACTAGGAAGGCCAAGGCAGGAAGATTGAGAGTTCAAGGCCAGCCTGGGCTACAGAGTGAGACTCTGTCTCAATTTATTTATTATTTATTTATTTTTAGGGATTTATTTTATTTTGAAGTGTATGTGTGTGTACATGATACAGGTGCCCTCAGAGGCAGCAGATGCCTCTGGAGTTGGAATTATAGGTGTTTGTGAGCTGTTCATCCTGTTTCGAGTTTTAAAAATTCTTTTCAACCAAGCATGAAAAATGAAAATCTCTTGGCTGATATGGAGGAACTCTGGGAGGTCGAGGTCAGGGGAAATGGAGACATGAGCCATGGAGGACTGGGCTGAAAGTCAGGAGAAGGCCAGAGCAGCTGGTGGCCTCGGGCTTCCTTGGCTAACCATAATCAACCTAATGGAACAGGTGACCCATGGAAACCCAGGGACAGCAGCAGAAAGCAGAGGGAACATGCAGCCTGACTGCTCCAGCAGGTTAACCCAAAGTAGCCTGGAGGGATTCAGGATCAGCCTGCAGCTCTGAGTCTGTATGCATACCTGTGTCTTTGTTGGGAGACTTCTCCACTGAGTTCCCATGGTGGCATGCAGTACACCAGCCTCAGCAGAGTAACATCTCCTCCTCCAGGGAGCAATCCCTGAGCCTTCCCCTCTAGAGGTTTCCTTTGGTCTCCTGGACTAGGTCTCAGAGTTGAGCACTCCTGCATTCATGCTGGGGCCACCTTTAGGCCCCCTGAAAGCCTCAGCTCTAGCACAGAACGTAGCAGCTTCAAGGAAGCATTTCTCAATGTTGCCTAAATGATGCAATCCCTGTTATTAAGATAATCATGATTGACAGTTGCGGAGGCTCACACCTGCAAGCCTGGTACTAGGGAGGTGGATGCAGGAGGACTGTAAATTTGAGGCCCAGCAAGACTTTGTCTCAAATAATCATCATTAAACTAGAAATCCCAACATGGGTCTGATCAAGCAGGCTTCCCGTTCATACACAGTGAATACTTACTGAGCATCTACCAAGTACGTGAGCACTGTGCAAAGACACTCATAAGCGAATGCATTAACTCAAGTCCGTGAGGCTCAGTGTTAAGATAGAAGGGAGACAACCCTGCAGCCACATGGAAATGTTTTAGAGCCACCAACCGGCCGCCACCCCCCCCCCCATCACCTGGGGTAGGAGAGGGGTCGGTTTGATAGTTGTCTTGAAGCTGTGGTTCTCAAATGTAGCAGCAGTGACTTCCAGAGACATCACAACACACACACACACACACACACACACACACACACACACACACACACCTGCACCAGCTGTTGTATTCAGAACTGTCTCCACAACAAAGCAGTTTGAATGCTTTGCAAGATGTATTTAGAGTATAGGATCTGGAGAGATGGTACAGCAGTTATGGGCTCCTTCTGCCCTTGCAGATGGGAGTTCAGCAAGGTAAGTGTGTGTGTGTGTGTATGTATGTGTGTGTGTGTGTGTGTGTGTGTGTATGTGTGTGTTATGTGTATATGATGTGTGTTGTGTGTCTCTCAACCACCTGTGACTCCAGCTCCAAAGGATCCCATGCCTTCTTATAATCTCCTGAGGCCCAATTTTAACTTTCATAGCCAGGTGTAGTGAAGCACCCCTGTAATCCCAGCACTCAGGAGAGACAGAGACAGGAAGGTGCCAAAACCAATTTGGTCCACATAGCAAGTTCTAGGTCAGCAAGGGTCTCAACTACAGCAAAGTTTACCTTGCATAAAAACACTGTTCAGGGGAGGCAGAGGCAGGCAGGTCTCTGTGAGTTCGAGGCCAGCCTGGTCTCCAGAGCAAGTTCCAGGACAGCCAGAGCTACACAGAGAAACCCTGTCTCGAAACAAAAACAACAACAAAACAAACATTGTTCAGAGCTGAGCATGGTGAGTCATGTCTGTAACCGGGCACTCCAGGAAACAGAGACAGCAGTAGTATCTTGTGTTTGCAGCCAGCCTGGGCAAGTTAGTGGGACCCTGTCTCCGGAGAAAAAAAAAGGAATGGGGGAGAAAGAGAAAAGAAAAAGAAGAGCCTGCAGCTGTACGTCCCTAACTCTGGAACCACGCTGTCTTGACCATTGGCTCCTGGGTGAGCACGTTGGAATCCTCGCTGTGCAGAGATCTTCAAAGCGCTTCCGCGGCCCCTGCGGCGCTGGCCCTGGAGCCGCCCTGCCCGCAGCACCCGCAGCTCCGCAGCTCCTACCCTCCCGGAGGAGGAGCCGCTGCAGGTGATTTAGGGCCGGGCGGTTCCGCTGCGGCCGCCAAGGTGCCTATTATCGCCTAGGCTGGCCTGGATTTCAGAAATTCTTCTCCGGCGTCGCTCCCTCGGGGGAGCACAGGATCCCACCTTGGAAGAAAAGCGGGGAGCCACACCTAGGAGGATCGAGAAGGGCGCTGTGCCTCTGCCCTACCAGACCCAGGCCCTCTTCTTGCTACTCGGACCATGGCTCAGTATGGGACACCAATCCAGGCTCTGCTGCTTCATGCCGTCATTCAGCAAAAGGAGAAAACAAAATCAGTATGAACCCATACTGCATGCCATACTAAGTCCCCACTCTACCACTGACCTACACTTCTGTCGCCACCCCAGCTGCCAACAACAAAACTATTTTCAGAGGACACGGGTTCAATTCCCAGGACCCACAAGGCAGCTAGCTCACAACTATCTGTAACTCCAGGTCTAGGGGGATCTGAAGCCTCTTCTGAACTATGCTGAATCACATAGTACATGCAGGCAAAAACACCCATACACAAAATAAAATAATAATTTACTGCTTACTGGGTTGTTACAGATGGTTTAGAGAAGAGGCTGATATGACCAAAAACTTATCCTGTTGGGGTCCTGGAGAACAAATAATAATAAGTAATTTGTGTAATGAGGGCTAGAGATGTAGCTCAGTTGTTGAGTATTTGCCTAGCATGAAGGAGGCCCTGGCTTCCATTCCCAGCACTGCATAGACTAGGTATGGTTACACAGGTTTGTAATCCCAGCACTCAAGAGGTAGAAGGCAAATAAGAAGTTCAAGATCATCCTAGGCTACATAGAGAGTTCAAGGCCAGTGTGGGCTACATGAGATCATATATATATAAAGTTTTAAAGTAGAAAAAAATGTAAAAAGTTAGTAGCTTAATAACACATTTTCCACAACATGAAATAGTAAAGCTAATCTTGGGGCTGGCGGCTGGAGAGATGGCTCAGAGGTTAAGAGTACTGGCTGTTCTTCTAGAGGACCCAGATTCAAAGCCCAGCACCCACATGGCAGCTCACAACTGTCTGTAACTGTCTGACACCCTCACACAGACAAACATACAGGCAAAATACCAATATACATAAAATAAAAATAAATAAATTGTTAAAAAAATAAAGCTAATCTTTATCCAACCTGTGGGGGCGCATGTGTTCTTATCCCAGCACTCAAGACAAAGAGGTAGGTGGATCTCTGTGAGTTCAAAACCAGCCTGGTCTACATTATTGAGTTCCAGGCCAAGTGGCTACCTAGTGAGACTCTGCCTCAAAAGCAAACAAACCACCACCAACAACAACAACAACAACAACACACACACACACACACACACACACACAATTATGTATTAAATAAGTATTGTCAAAACCAGCATAGTGACACATAACTGTAATCCCAGTATCCGGAAGGCTGAGGCAGGGGGATCTCACATTTAAGGACAGTCTGGGTCACATATCCACACCATGGAAAGAGAAGAAAGAAAAGGACACACAAATGGATGAATGATAAATTACAAATGTGGGAGACATTGGGAGCTGGAGAGATGGCTCAGCTGTCTACTTTCTGGACGACCTACTTTTCAAGAGGTTGCTGGTTTGATCTCCAGCACCTGCGTGGTTGTCTGTCTGTAACTCCAGTTTTAGGGCATCTGACACTTTCTTTTGGTCTCTGTGGGTACTGCATGCAAGCGGCACATAGATGCATACAGGCAAAACACTCATACACATAAAATTAAAAACAATTCAAGACAGGGTCTTTCTACAAAGCCCTGGCTGTTTCAGGGGGATCCGACACCCTCTTCTGACCTCCAAGGGCACCAGGCACACATGTGGTGCACAGGTACACATCCAGGCAAAACACTCATACTCACAAAAAAGAAATCTTTGACAAAACAGTTAAGTTTTCTTGTCCTCTTTTTGGCAAAGCTGGCACTCCAGGAGTGCCACCTTCATGCACACATCCGGCCCCTTCTACCGCTCCCACTTCCGGCCCACACAGCATCACCCCAGAGTGGATCACCTCCTTCGAAGCCTCTGCTTGCTGCTCTGGCTCACGGGTCTCCAAACACCTCCATTCCCCTCTACTCTGCCTGCACCCCACAGCCAGGAGTTGATTTGGGCCGGAATCTGTCTCATTTGTTTTTAGCTCGATGGCCTTGGACAGATGCTTATCCACTTCAGGCTTCGGTTTCCTTGTCTGTCTTTGTCTTTTTTTGTTTGTTTGGTTGGTTGGTTTGGTTTGGTTTGGTTTGGTTTTTTGAGACAGGGTTTCTCTGTGTAGCTTTGCGCCTTTCCTGGATCTCGCTCTGTAGACCAGGCTGGCCTCGAACTCACAAAGATCCACCTGCCTCTGCCTCCCGAGTGCTGGGATTAAAGGCGTGCGCCACCACCACCCGGCTCCTTGTCTGTCAAATGGGCAAGTGTAACAGGACCACCTCATGAGACTTCTTGTTAGAATTAAAGAAAATGGAGTGTGTTAATGGAGAACTCAGTCCCCTCCTAGAGGTGCTCGGGGACACAGACACTTCCTCTTCCTTACATTACTCTCTCCCTGTCAGGAGGTAAATCATTCACTTGACCAGGAGCAGCCTCTGGCCTCCCAGCCCAGCACTCCTCATCCCTCCACCCACTAATGACAGGGCCATTGGCTCCTCATTAAGAAAATGACAAAGAGGCCTGTGTGCTTAGCTGGGGTCCAATTTCGAGACCTGCCCCAGTAAGTGGGGACTGAAGCAGGGATACCAGGTCTAGGGGGCTGGCATGAGGAAGGAGGGCTCTGCCTCCTGGGAGAGGCAGCTTCTGCTCTGACCCGAACTGATGAATACCAGAAGTCCTCTGGAAAGGACACTGCTTCCATGACAGGACAAGCAGGGCTCCTTTCCTGGCTTCAGAAGCCAGAAAGCCGGGGTGGGCTCAATGATGGCAATCTTTGCCCTTCTTCGGTCTAGGGTCAGGGCGAAAAGAAAGTGGGATAGGCCAAAAATAAAGTTCTAGTGCTTGTAGATGTTCACAGATGAGCAGGAGGGAGGTATGACTGCTAGCTTTCACCGCTGTTACCGGGAGCCAGGGACCAATCTTTCAGCTCCATTGGGGTTCTAGTTCACTGTCTCCAAAGGTATCCAGTGCCACATCTCTGCCATGCCATCAACCATTGTGTGTAAGGTCTGGCTGGCCAGGTTCATTCTTCAGAACTGTCTTGGGTGTTCTTAGCCTTTTACACTCTTGGTTTTGTTTGTTTTTGTTTTTGTTTTTGTTTTTGTTTTTTTTTTTGGTTTTTCGAGACAGGGTTTCTCTGTGTAGCTTTGCGCCTTTCCTGGAACTCGCTTGGGAGACCAGGCTGGCCTCGAACTCACAGAGATCCTCCTGCCTCTGCCTCCCGAGTGCTGGGATTAAAGGCGTGCGCCACCACCGCCCGGCTGTTTTTGTTTTTGTTTTTTTTTTTTTAAATATGTAATTAAAACCTCAGGATACAGAGATGACGCAACAGTCAAAAAGCACTGACCGGCCTTTCCAAGAACTCAGGAACCCATGTGGCGCTCACAACCATCTCTAACTCTAGTTCCCGGGGATCTGACGCCCTCTTCTGGCCTCTGCGGGCACTACATGCTCATGGTGCACAGACGTGCAGACAAAACATCCATACACATAAAAATACATTCATAATGAAACTTTTACTATAATTCAAATTAACCAAACAAAAAATACTAACCAGACCCAAAGTCTGTACATTTCAATGAACTTCTGTACAGTTAGAATAGCCATTATGAAGCTGTGGGGCCACACTCTAAATTTTACACTTTCACTATCAATTATATTTTTATATACTTAACCACCACACACACACACACACACACACACACACACACACACACACACACCACACCACACACACTCTGAAAAATTCATGACAGTTAAAAGTAAACAAAACAAAACAAAAAAACCCAATTAGGGCTGGAGAGATGGCTCAGAGGTTAAGAGCACTGCTTGTTCTTCCAAAGGTCCTGAGTTCAATTCCCAGCACCCACATGGTGGCTCACAACCATCTGTAATGAGATCTGGTGCCGTCTTCTGGCCTGCAGGGATATGTGCAGACAGAACACTGTATACATAATAAATAAATAAATCTTGAAAAAAAAAACCCAATTAGCTTTATGTTCTCTTTCATGAATCAAGTGTCCATTACCTGGATCTCATTCTTCTTCATTACCTACCATTTACACCTTTACACATTCAAAGAAATGTAAGAATCCCTTTGTGTAGTTCCATGACTATTGTGTGATTAAAAAAAGTTTTATTATTTTATTTATTTTATATAAAAATTTTATACAAAAAAGTTTATTTAGTTGTGTATGTGTGTCAGAAGACAACTTGTGGGGATCATTTTATCCCTTCCACTGTGTGGGTCTTCGGGGTTGAACTCAGGCCACCAGATTTGGCAGCAAGCACGTCTGAGTCCTCTCACTGTCCCTGTCCTGTGGTCTCTTTTGAAATCCACTTCTAGGCATCTTTCTTTCTCAAGATGACTTCCCTAGTGTTGAGAGAGAAAAGCCACGTAATTCTAGAGTTCACGTGCATACTCCATTCTGCCCAAGAGAGGAAGAGTGACCCAGGCAGCTACCCACCCCTAAAGTCTTGACTCACAGAGACTGTGAGCTAATGCCATTTTTTTTAAACAAGATTTATTTATTTTTATTTTATGTGTATGGGTGTTTTGCCTGCATGTATGTATGTGTACCACATAACTGCAGTGCCCACAAAGGCCAGAAGAAGGCATGGGCTTCCCTAAATTAGAGTTATAGACCGTTAGGAGCCACCAAGTGGACATCGGGAATTGAACCCAGGTCCTCACTCTGTCCTCTGGAAGACCATCCAGTGCTCTTAACCACCGAGCCACCTCTCCAGGCTCTTGTTGCTTTTGTTTGTCAAGGTAGGGTCTCTGAGTAGGCCTCCTACCTCAGTCTTGGGAGTGTGGAGATTACAGGTGTGTCCCACCACACTGGACTTGTTTAAACCAATAGGTTTGGCAAAAGTCGATGAAACAAGCTGTCACTTCCAAGCCTTGACCACAGTTGACTGGAGTGTCCGATGTGTGCAGACTCAGTGGGCTCCCCTCCCAGCCTGCCCTGACACACACTAGCTTCCCTCTTGCTCCTTCCCTTTCAAAGCTGCCAAGCCATGCTACCCACAGGCTAGAAATGACAGAGGTACCAGACAGTGACGTCCAGACTTCATGATGCCTGGAGGAAACCCGGAGTGACTGGCTGGAACACTCTCATCGAAGGTACATGGACAGCAAATAACTCTTTATGTTCAAGGCACTGAGACTGGGAACGTAGCTGTCACAGCACCTACAATTACCGGAACAGGGAAATTTTCAAATGCTTCCCCTAAATTTGCTCCTAGCTCCTTGTGCAGTAGGTAAGGCCGAGTCCTCTTCAGCCCGTGAGGAGTGCTGAGCTTCAGAGAGACCATGCATTCGCCCAAGGACACACAGCCCATGGCTGGAGCAGGACAGGGCAGGTCGTGGTAGCAAAGAGATGGGATAATCTGGTCCAAAAAGCTCAAAGCTCTGGGACAGGTGGCCAGGAGCATGAGTCCTGCAGGCGCCGCTGTTTCCCAGTCAGGTGACCTTGTCATTTAATTTCTTCCTTCCACTGGGACAAACTCTCAGGGCTGTTGGGGACTGTTCAGGAGGAAATGTGTGTAAGACTCCCAGCACCTCATAGGCATTCAGCAACTATTTGATAAAGGAATTAAAATGGTGTTTAGCACAACTCGGCCGGAAGTCACCCATTGTTTAGATTTACTTCACACATAAACATACTACAGCTTATTACTCTCAGGGCTGTCATTTCTACGAGACCCTGGAATTTGGAAGTCTCTCAGGCCTCCAGCCCCCACCTCCCCAGGCTCCCCCAGACTTGCAGGCCTGGGCCTTTGCTCGCACCATAAATCAGGCCCCACAGGCCTGTAATTATGGGACCACGAAGGCGGGCTGAGCCCACCCTGTCCCAGGGGCTTCCTGCACCCCGCCCCTCCAGGGGAGGAGGGATGGGCTGGGAGCTGGGGGGTCCCTCTGCAGGCCCCTAATTTATGGCCATTCTGTGTGAAGGAGATTTACGAGCCAAGACCTGGAGCCGGACCAAGGTGGGAGCATGAGGAACGTGGTGCAGGACACTTGGTGACAGCCATGGGTGTCCCGAGCCAAGTGGGTCCATGGAAGGGGGTGACTGCTTGCAGAACACCAGCTCCTGGCTCCTGGGGCAGCTCCTTGAGCTTGATGATTCTATAGGACATCCGGCTGCGTCCTTAGATCTATCACCTTGATTTTCAGATGAAAAAAAAAAAAAAAATGAACTGTGAGAGTGTGCTGCTTTCACTGCAGAGCCCAGTGGCCTCTGGAGAGGCAGTCACCCTCCAGCTTCGGCTTCCTCACACTCCTAAGGCCAGGACCTAGGAGAGACAGACACCAGGTGGTTCAGGGGAGGGAACAAAAGAGGACATCCTCCAGGCCCCCCAGAGGCTCACTTAGATCTGAGTCCGGAATGCTTGATGCATTTTGTTTGTTTGTTTGTTTATTCTGTATTTGGGTCCAACAGTGACTCGGGTGGGACATGAAGCCTATTCGCTGATGGAGCACTCAACCCTTGCCCACCTGGAGTATGGCAGCTTCTGAAAGGGCATTTGTGAAATTCCAAAAGCTTTTGTGCTCAGCAGAGGTTCAGACCCCCCCCCCCCCCCCCATAGTCACGCTAGGCAGTCCTGCTAGGAGGAATAGGTACGACCCTTGTTGAGGATCTTCAGTCCAAGAAAGAAATGCTTTCCAACAGATTTTTTTCAATGTTTTACTTTATTTCATGTGTGTGGACACTTTGCCAGCATGTATGTCTGTGCACCACATGCCTGCCTGGTGCCTGTGAAGTCCAAAAGAGGGTACTGGTTGTCCTGGAACTGGAGTTACCAACCTCTGTGAGTTGCCATGTGAGTGCTGGGAACTGAACTCTGGAGGGACACTGAGTGCTCTTACCGACCCAGTCCTTGCCATCCAGCCCCAATGGGTTATCTCTTTATTCATTTATTTTAGAAGGGAGCTCCCTACGTAGCCCTGGCTGGCCTTGAAGTTGTAGAGATCTGTCCTGCCTTGCCTCCAGAGAGCTGCGATTGTAGGCATGCACCATACCTGGCCCTCTTTGAGAAGATTTCTGACTCAGACTCAGGTTTCATCTCAGGCAAGTGATTTAACCTCTCTGCCCCTGATTCCTCATGTGAACAATTAGACCAATAAAACCATGGGGCAGGGGTGGGGATGGGGGGTGGGCAGATGGCTCAAGAGGGGAGTGCTTGCTCCCTAAGTGTAAGGACCAGAGTTCAAATCCCTAGCAACCAAAGGCACTTTCATCAGGAAAGAAAGCTTGCCAAGCCCAACCACCTGAGTTCAATTCCTGGGACCCATTAAGTAAAAGAGAGAACCCACTCCCCAGATTGTTCCCTGACTTCCACATGTACACATAGCATGTATATGTGCACACCCCACACACATACACAAAAAATAAATGTAATGAAAAATAAATGAGAGAAAAATCTGTGTGTGGCTCTGCATGCCTGTAACACCAACGTTGGCAAGGAAGAGACAAACGGAGTTGGAGGGTTCACTGGCCAGCTAGCTTAGCCAAAGTGGTGAGCCTCCAGGCCAGTGAGGACCCTGTCTCAAGATGGTGAGGTTGAGGAGAGCATTAGAGAAAGACGCCTGGCATTCTGCTCCAGTTTCCACACGTGCGTGCATAGCATGTGCACCTGCACACTCACATAGCATGTGCCACACACACCACACAAAACATAC
>CABHPP010133060.1:21528-38555 GCA_902168425.1 Peromyscus attwateri
ACACACACACACAGCCTGCACACTCACATAGCATGTGCCACACACACACACACACCACACAAAACACACACACAGCCTGCACACTCACATAGCATGTGCCACACATACACACCACACAAAACATACACAGAGACAAAAAAAAAAAAAGTCAGGTGGCTCACGAGCACCACATAAGGGAAAATTAAACTAAATCTTCAATAAATAAATAAGGGCAGAGGGAACGGCTCAGTCACTAAAGTGCTGGTGCTCTCAAAAAAGTGGTGAGTGACAGCCGGGCGGTGGTGGCACACGCCTTTAATCCCAGCACTCGGGAGGCAGAGGCAGGCAGATCTCTGTGAGTTCGAGGTCAGGCTGGTCTCCCAAGTGAGTTCCAGGAAAGGCTCAAAGCTACACAGAGAAACCCTGTCTCGAAAAACCAAAAAAACAAAACAAAACAAAACAAAAGTGGTGAGTGACAGATGACGCTGCCACTTCACCCCTGGTCTTTATGTACACACACATACACACACATGAACACAGACATGAACATACACATACACACGAACATAGGTACATGACGACTCCACTTCACCCCTGGTCTTTATGTACACACATACACACACATGAACACAGACATGAACATATGCATACACGTGAACATAGGTACGTCCATCTCCTTTGTATGCAAATTTGCTTTTTCCCCCTGGTTTTTCCAGACACGGATTCTCTGCATAGTTCTGGCTGTCCTGGAACTCGCTCTGCAGACCTCAAACTCACAGAGATCTGCCTGCCTCTGCATCCCAAGTGCTGGGATTAAAAGCGTGCACCACCCAGCTGCAAATTTGCTTTTTACTGTTTTAAAATTTTTTTCTTTATTTTTTATTTTACATAGATGGGTGTTTTTCTTGTCCCTGATATATAGTTTATTAATTAAGGAAGAGCAGGGGCTGGAGATATGGTTCAATGGTTAAGAGCCCTGGCTGCTCTTCCAGACGACCCGGATTTGATTTCCAGCACCCACATGGTAGCTCACAACTGTCTGCAATTCCAGTTCCAGAGGATCTGATGCCCTCTTCTGACCTCCGTGGGTACTAGTCATGAACATGGTACATGGACATACATGTAGGAAAAACACTCAGACACACAGACACACAAAGTAATAATAAGTGTTTCGGTTTTTTGTTTGTTTGTTTGTTTGTTTTGAGACAAGGTTTCTCTGTGTAGATTTGGAACCTGTCCTGGAACTCGCTCTGTAGACAAGGCTGGCCTCAGACTCACAAAGATCCACCTGCCTCTGCCTCCCGAGTGCTGGGATTAAAGGCATGAGCCACCACCGCCGATTATAAGTGATTTTTTTAAAGAAATTAAATTTTAAAATAAATTATATACCAAAGAATTATTTTAAAATAACCTCTTTACAAAAGTTTGATACGTATACCTCTTTTACATACGTATATACCCAAAATATAGAGATAAGATTTTCTAGGGTGAAAAGGGTCATGAGTGGAAGAAATGAGGGGGTGATGTTTGGGGCAGGGTCTCACTGTGTAACCTTGAGTAACCTGGAACTTGCTATGTAGACCAGGCTGGCCTCCCTAGCACTGGGGTTAAAAGCATACACCACCACACTCATCTGCGTGGAAAGATTTTAAGCAGCCCTGTGTAAATGAAGTGCTCAGATTCACAGTCCCCAAATGAGCCCAGGAGCATCCTGCATGCCCCCACTGTCTACTTTGCCAAGCCTGTGGCCCACCAAGGCAGGCAGCACCAATCCGGACTTGTTCTTCAGTCTGTCTGCTCCTGCACAAATGTTCCAACATACATACTTCCGTCGTTAACTGGTTACAATCAACTAGGAATACAGCGGAGCATAGTGGCATGCGCCTTTAATGCCAGCTGTCAGGGTGGGGGTGGGGGTTGTAAGCGGCAGGCAAAGCTCTGGAGTTCCAGAACAGCCTGTGTAGTGAGACTCTGTCTTTAAAATAAAAGGGGGGCGGGGGGAAATCCAGCTTAGCCCCGGAGCCAAGCAGACAGATCCCATCGAGCAACATCCAGAACTAAGAAGACTCTGTGGATGTGACCTTAGAGGATCCGCAACCCACACACAGTGGGTCCTCTCCTTCGTCAGCCCTTCCCGGCAGTGTGAAGGAAGCAGGAAAAGAAGTTTCAGCAGCCCGAGTCAATTCTTTCTTTCCGGAGCCATCACTTAGGCTGATTCACAGTCTCCCGTCCCTTAAGCATGGGTAGCTGAGAAAACTTGGACTCCTAAAATCGAAAGCTCTGCAACTTTGGAAAGGGTACCTTGGAAAGGCAAAAGAAAATGTAGATGGCTCGCTTGCACTCTCTGCTGGTCATGACATGGAACTTTAAAGAGATGAACAATTGTGCAGACACAGGCTTAGGGACAGCGACTGCAGAAGTTTATTCTCACGTGTCGCCTAGCTCCTGCTGCTGGGGTGAGGGGCTCCTCCAGTTCCTTACAGGTTTCCCTTCCCAGTAGGTTTAAAGAGGGGGGTGGTTTGGGATTTTATTACATACCTTTATTTATTGTGTATGCACACATGCATGTGTGAGTGTCACACTGCATGTGTAAAGGTCACAGGACAACTGGCAGGGACTGGTTCTCTCTCCGTCATGACCATACTGGGGATCAAACTCAGGTCATCAGGCTTTCAGGGCAAGTGCCTTACCTACTGAGCCAGCTGGTTGTTTTCATGGTGCAGTTAATCAAACCCTGGTCCTTGCCCATTTTTAAGATTTTAAAAAGTTATATGTATGTGAAGCTGAGCAGTGGTGGCACATGCCTTTAATATTAACCACCACTCAGGAGGCAGAGGCAGGCAGATCTCTGTGACTTCGAAGCCAGCCTGGTCTACAGAGCGAGTTCAGGACAGCCAGAGCTACATAAAGAAACCCTGACTAAAAAAAAAAAAAAAGAAGTGTGTATTTGTGCATGTGAGTGCAGGTGCCCAGGGAGGCCAAAAGGGGGCGCAAAAGTAAAAGGCCATCAAATGAGTTCTGGGAATTGAACTCGGGGTCCTCTGGAAGATCAGCCAGTGTTTTTAACCACGGAGCCATCACCTTTTTATTTGAATGTGGTGCTAAAGACTGAACCCAGGGCTTTAAGCATAATAGGAAAGCATTGTACCGCTACAGTTGCAGCCTCTGCAGCATAGTTTCCACATAAAATATCAGGCTGGGTGAAGCGGCCGATAACGACAATCCCGGTGGCCCAGTATTCCAAGGGCAGAGGCAGGGAGATTTTGAGCCTGTGACAAGAGACTACCTCTCATAAAAGCAAAAACAACCAAGCACAGAAAACACAAATATTGAGAGCCGTGTATGGTGGTGCACACTTGGGAGGCTGAAGCAGGAGAATCACAAGTTCAAAGCTACTTTGGGCCACACACCAAGCTCAAGGCCAGCGTAAGTTTTATAACAAGACCCTATCTCAGGGGCTGAGGGAGGGGCTCAGCAGTTTAAAGCACTTGCTTCCAGAGGACCTGGATTTGATTCCCAGCACCCACAAGGCAGCTCACAATATCTGCAACTCCACTTCCAGGGGATCTGGTGTCCTCTTTTAGGCACCAACATGGTGCACAGACATACATGCAGGCAAAACACCCACACACGTTAAACTGAAGGAGGAGGAGATACATACATCAACTAGGGGATGAGCAAAGGAGTGTCCACACCAGTCCCAGCTGGGAGGCTAAGGCAGAATGATCGTAGGTCTGAGATCAGTTTGGGGTACATAGCAAGATCCTGTCTCAAAAAGCAAATAGCAAACATTAAAATAAATTCATACACACACTGTGGTGATTTGTACCTGCACAGCCACCTTCCTGGCCCAGTCCCAGTTTCTTTGGAGGCTGAGGCAGGAGGACCCTTTGAGTCCAAATCCAAGGCCAGCCTGGGCAACATGGTGAGACCGAGTTTCAAAAACAAAAACCAAAAACCAAAGAGCCCTACACTTATGGGAGAAACATTCTGTCTCTACAGAATCAGATGTTCCCAGGTTCTAAGAATACCCTGAAGGATGAAAAGATCAAACATAAAGCAAACTCTGTCAAACAGCCTCCTTCTCACGGGGCACAGAACAGTGAGTAACTGTCCCTAGGACCCCAAGTGCTAGAAACATGTGCTTGTGCTCCTGTTTCCTAATGGGAAAAAAAAAAAAGAAAGAAAAAAACCCACATTTTTTTTTCTTGTTTTATTTTGTTTGAGATAGGGTATCCTGTAGCCCACACTGGCTTCAAACCCATTGTGTAGCTGAAAATGACCTTGAACTTCTGATCCCTCTGCCTCCACCTCCAGAGTGCTGGCTAATTTAATGTTTTTGTTTTTGTTTTTTGAGACAGGGTTTCACAGTGTAGCCTTGACTGTCCTGGAACTCGCTTTGTAGACCAGGCTGGCCTCAAACTCAGAGATCTGCTGCCTCTGCCTGCAAAATGCTGGTTATTTTCTACTTAAAAAAATCAATGCGTATGTGGGATGTATGTGTGTGGCATGCTCTTGCCATGGCATACAAGTGGAGGCCAGAGGCCAGCTCTGTGAAGTTGGGTCTCTCCTTCCACCTTTATGTGGTTATGGGGTTGAACTCGGTCAGGTCACCAGTCTAAGGGGCAAGCATTTATTTATTTATTTGTTTATTTGTTTATTTGTTTGTTTGTTTTTAGCATCAAGCCATTTCACCAGCCCTATTTTTGATTTTTCAAGACAGAGTCTCATTTAGCCCAGGCTGGCCTTCATCTGCTGCCCCCACCTCCCAAGTGCTGGGATTACAGGTATGTGTTAGCATTGCTAGACCTCTAAACTTCTTTTTTCTATTTTAAATTAATTTTTATTTATCTGTACGTGTGTGTATCTGTGTATGCCACATGTGAACATATGCTCATGGAGGCCAGAAGGCATCAGATACCCTAGAGGCGGGGGTTTCAAGCAGTCCTGAGTCTCCTGGTGGATGTGTTGGGAACTGAACTCAGGTCTTCTAGAAGATCAGCAAATGCTCTTAATCACTGAGCCATCTCCCCAGCCTGTGAACCTATTTTCTTTATAAAGTAAGCCTGTCTCAGGTATTTCATTACAATGACGAAAATCTAATGCCAGCCTGGGTCTTTGCAGCAGCAGAATGAAGTGTTTATCTAATTATTCTTTATCAATAAAAAAAATCGGGAGTCAGAGATCAGGGTAAGAATCTGAATGATCAGAGAAGCGGAGAAGCCACCAGTGATCTCCTCTCTCTTCCATTCCTCAATCCAAAAGGGCTGAGATCCTCTCTCTGCCCTATCTTACTACTTCCTGTCTTCTATCTGTTCTGTCCTTCAAAACCTCGATGGTTAACTTTAGCCAGCTAGTGGCTAGCTCCGCCCTCTGATTCAAAGCAAACTTTGTCAGAATGGGATCAAAATATCACACACCAGCAGAACAGTCACACAACAGAGTGAAGCAGACTGTCCGCATTCCCTCAGAAACAAACAGCTTTGCATGGAAGAGGACCCTGAGGGGAACAGGCACTAGGAACTGGTCGGTTCGTGCAGCACGGTTGGTTAGGAAAGAAACAGAATCAGAAAAGGGCTGGGAGGAAGTGAAAGGGACAGAAAGGTCCTTTTTGTTTTATGGTTGTTGAGACACAGTACCGCCTCAAGTGCTGGGCACCTTGTAAACACTGGGAATGAGGAGGTCAAAGACTAGGGTGATGGTGATTGGCAGGATCCAGACTGGTGCTCAGGTCACACCTGCAGCCTTACAGAGACAGCCGGGCTCCCCACTAAGATTGCTATCTGTGGCTCTCCAGGTAACAGACTTCCAGATGTTTGCAGGCTCCTGGATATCAAGGACATCAAAAGGCTACTTACTGCTCACATCCTGCTCTCCATGCCCCCTCCCTGTTGCCTGTTGGGGAACTGGAGAGCCTGGCTGTAGGCTTGTGCAGTGAAACCCAACCCTTTCCTCAGAGACCTATAAGAAGGGACCCAGACTCCGCCACATGGGCCTGATTCCATTTTACAGTCTCTAGTGCAGGGGGCCGGACTCTCCTCAGAGGCTCCACCATGCTGTTCTATTGTTTGTCTGTTTGTCTGTCTGTCCGTGGTAACCCTTTAAATAAACCTCTTACCCCCAACAATCTGTTTTGGTGTAACCCCCCCCTTTTTTTGGACAGGGTTTCTCTGTGTAGCCTTGGATGCCCTGGCACTCCTCTGTAGACCAGGCTGGCCTTGAACTCAGAGATCCACCTGCCTCTGCATCCAGAGGGCTGGGACTAAAGGCGTGGGCCACCACCACCCAGCTGGTGTCCTTCTTGAACCCCACATCTGAGTGGAGGTAACCATTCAAGCTAAGGTCCTGGGGACAGGAATACAGTTGTCCTGGTCAGTTTTCATTGTCATTTTAACACAGCCCAGAGTCACTTAAGAGGAAAGCCTCAACTGAGGAATTGTCTAGATCAGACTGGAGGAGACCGTTTTGATTATTAATTGATGCAGGAGGGCCCAGCCCACTGGGGGCAGCACCATCCCTAGGCAGGTGGTCCTGGGCTGTATGAGAAAACTAGCCAAGCATCAGCCTGCAGGTGGGCCGCCTAGGAAGCAGCATCCTTCCTGGTTCCTCCTGTGCTTTCTTGAGCGCATTGCCTTGTCAGAAGCAGTACTTCATGGACCAGTAAGCAGGTCCTCCCTTCAGGTTCCTGCCTTGAGTTCCTGTCTTGACTTCCCTCAGTGAAGGACTTGCGACCGGGATGTGTAAGATGAAATCAACCCTTTCCTCCCCAGATTGCTTTGGGTCACGGCGTTTTATCACAGCTGCAGAAAGGAAATGAGAACAACTTGGAAACTCCCCCCCTCCCCCCCGGGGGCCTGCCCACTGACTGGTCCTGAAGCTCTAGGCCTTGTATTCTGCTGGGTCTCACCTAGTGCTCATTCTTCGTGCCTCGGCTCCACACGGGAACCTTTTCCCTCCCTGCCGCCTTCAGAGTCCCCAGTGGTCCCTCCTAGGACTCCAGGAAGGGGCCAGTGTTTGAGGCCCTCCCGCCGCGTAGAACGAGCTCCTGCTGAACACTGGGTAGCACAGGAGACTGGCGTGAGCTTGGGCAGCAGCGGGGGAGGTTCCAGAACACAAGGCTAATTTTAACCTGGCACAGATGCCCTAGTCCCAGCTAAGGGAGGGGGTGTGGCAGGTGGGAAGCAATCTTGCCTTCATGACTTACTGTTTTATTAACCACTTAGGATGCTGGGTGCAGGGGGCATGACCTGGGTTCATGGCTAGTTTTCCTTGGCACAACTCCTTCCTGCTCCTTCTCAAGCAACCTTCTCCCTTGCGGAAGCCGAAGAAGGATGGGGAGAAAATGAAATTGACCAAGCGACAATGAGTAAGGGTTAGGAAGGGGTAAACACTCCGTCTTGTGCCGTCAGCAGTGGGAATGGGTCCAAAAAAACACTTAGCCCCGTGAATTGCTCACTTATCCTCTCTATAGTGAGTTTTCTCCAAACGACTTGGAAAACCATTGCAGCTAATCAAAGGCAGCTGGAAGAAGGCCAGGCTGGACCCAGCAGGAGTCTGAATCGAGCCTGAATCCATTATCCTTATCTAGTCCAACATTTTAGTCGTGGGTTTTCGTTGGATTTCAGAGTGAGATGGTTAGGTCATTATTTGTTAAATTATAGCTTTTAATTAGTGGAGCTATTAAAATGAAAAGGCTGAGAGAGGCACACATGCCTCTGGGTTTTTATTTGGAATTTATAATTATCGCTGTTTAGAAAAGATTAGTTGGGGGGCGTTAAAGTCTTTTAAGAAAATCCTGTTAACAGAGATGCCAATAAGCAGGATACAGAGCTGGCTGCCGCAGCTGTCTGCATCATTATCCATGTCTCATTACTGCAGAAAATGGAGGAGGAAAGGGTTGAGTGAGGTCTAGCTCAGGGGTAGAGCCCTTCTCAGCATGCTGTGGGCCCCGAGTCCCTGAGATCCATCCCCAGCCCTGCATAATCTATGAACTACATTAAAGCATTTTTTTTTCAGTGTTGGGGATGGAACCCAGAGCCTTGCGAATGTTCACAAACACTACCAACCATCTTCAAACCAGTTCAGTACTTTTCCTAAGAGTGGCTCCGACTGGTCACCCATCCCTTATTACTTTGGGGTTCTTGGGCAGTAAGGAAGTTGGTGGCACTTAGGAGAGCGAGGTACTGGATCTGCGTGGGTAGATTTAGGCCTTGGGAGATTTTGGCTTTGGCTTTAGGAGGAAGTAGCAGGACTAATATTTGGATTGGACTAATTGGATCTGAGCTTCCTTCCTGTCACTGTCTATCCTGACTTTGCAGACTCCGCTGGGTGCAGAACAGTCTTAGTCCAGCAGAGGGCGCGCCACCGCCTGTTTTAGATGCTCTCTCCTCCAGGGCAACACATTCCCCCCATCGGTGAGCGCCCAGCAGCATGGCTCTCTCTCTAGGACTGTGTTGTTTTTTCCGTCTCTGCTAACAGCAAGGAAGCCGATCACAATCTCTGCGCACGTCTGGCCTTGGGCTATCAGAGGCTGTCAAGGCACACGCTCTGGCTTCCTTCATCTTTTTACAAAAGCGCAGAACCTCGCTGCTCACTGCACCAGGGGCTGTGACAAGAGGCTCTGGGCATCTAAGCCGCTTCTTCCTAGACTTCTGGTTCCGAAAACCCTCCTTCCAGATGCTCTGTGCTCTGCAGGTCCCACTGACAGCAGGTGGGGCGCCTCTCCCCAGCCTGACATGAGCCCTTATCCACTGACTCTTCTTCAGCCTACTAGGCTTCACCATCTATTGCCCGTCACGGACTACAAACCCCACCGGGGCAGCTACTGGGGGCATCTTCTGTGCTCTCTCTCCAGCAATCAGCACAGCGTCTGACGCAGACACTCCAGAAACACTTAACGAGCAAACGAGTGCAGTCATGTGACTCATGTGAATCCAAGTGTCAGCTCTTTCATTCCCCATGTACTGAGCACGCACTCTGTGCCAGGCAGCGGGGAATCAGACATAAAAGGCACGATTCCTGTCCTCAAAGAGACTTGTAATCAGAGGAAGGCAGACATGAATCTGGGCAACTTGAATTTCCAGCTTCCTCTGGGGTGGCAGTTAATTTCACACCATCACACAGGAAGGCTGCTGGCTGGCCGGACTAACAACAGCCCTGTGAAATTCAACCACCGTGAACTTGACTCCCAACCTTTCCTCGGGTTCTGTTACTTTGCAGCCCCAGCTTACACTCCACACTTGATCCTTCCTATGAAACCAGACCTCCTTGCCGAGGTCATGCTGACGGTGCATCAGGGTTTGTCTGAGTCTAGTTTCCTCACAACCGGAAATGAGAAAACAACCCACTGATAGTGTGTGTTCTAAAGGGGGTGGGCCTTTCGCTGTTGGTGGTGTGGCCTTGAATTCATAGCAATCCTCCTGCCTAAGTTTCTCATGTGAACCACCATACCCAACTTGCTGGTTTGATGTTGCAGATCTGTGGCTAGACCTGGTGCTCGCCTTCCCAGGCTTTTGTCTGTATGCTTAATAACTGCTTATAGGTGCTGTAAAGAGAAGCCTGCTCCCTGTGAGGGCCAGCAGCACACACAAACCCCCAGATGGCCATTGCTTTCTGATGAGCCAATGCCACATTCTGCAGATAAACTTTGGGATAGCAGGAAGAGCTGTCATTATGGCCTGAAGCAACTCAGACTCGTTTGTAGAGCAGAGTAAATGTTTGGGAAATGGTTTCATGCAAAAACCTGGCTTCTGAAAAAAAGGCTGGAGAATGAAATGAATTAAAGAAAAGGCTTCAAAGTGGTTTTTTTCCCCTTCACTCTTGCAGCAACAAAAGCCAATAATTTGATCTCTACAATATCACAGTATTGAGATTTTTACCCCAACGAAATGCTTTGTTTTTGCGGTTACCATTGTTTCCCAGCCACACAATTGCACCAGCGACAGCTGTGTGCACTGGTGTGAATCAATACTATCTGTCATCTGGATTATATGTCTCCCCTCCATAGCCCCCAGCAAGGTCCCAAGGAACACAATTAAACCTCTCACTGGATGGTTCACAGAGCAAGTCTATCAAACCTTTGAAAAGAAGATAATACTAAGGATTGCTTAAAATGTTATAGAGAGGACACATGAGCACAGGACTGAGAGCTAACTCAACCAAGACTTCCAAAACTATGACTGTGAATTAACTCACTAATTAACAGCAGTGCAAAAAAGTATAAATGAAACATTAGTACATACTATAATGCAGAATATCCTAACTAATTTATGATAATTATATAGTATTTATCCTAGGAACTCAAGGATGGTTTACCATAGTAATCTCTACCACCATCACCTGCAACTTCTTCTGGTCATCGTAGACTAAGCTATTTGGTGTTTTGTTTTGCTTTTGCTCGAATTTTTAGTTATCATTATTCATTTTTGCATTGCTGTCATCTGAACTTAGGACCTCGTGTATGCCCAGCAAGTGCTCTACCACCGAGCTATATCACAGCCCACCTAGATAATTAATGAGAGTCTGGTCTATGTGTGAAAGGTCAGGAACTCACTTTGGTGACTAGAGGACCTGGCATCACTTTCCCCAGAAATGTTGGATAAGATTCTCAGGTATGTCCAACATAGCTGCACCTGTAATCTCAGCACTCAGAAGGCAGGGGCACGAGGGTTGTGAGTTCAAGGCCCACCTCAGCTGTACAGAAAATTCATGACCTTTGCCACCATGTCTAATGCCCTGAGTTCTGTTCCCAGGACCCACATGGTAGAAGGGAGAGGACTGACTCCCAATAATTATCCTCTGGCTGCCTCCACCTGTGCACCCTGGCAGGCACAGGTGTGGGTGCACACACACAAAATAAATAAATAAATATGTAATTAAAACATTTAAATGAAGATGCATGTTAACAACAAACCCAAGTAACTCTCCGGATTAAAACAGAGGTGAGATAAAGAAGTTCTGTTGTTTGCAGGAAAACGAAACCAGAGATAATCATGTTAGTGAATTAAGTCTGTTTCAGAAAGATAAAGTTTTCAGTTTTCTCTCTTGCACTTTCTTGATTTTATACCGATACATCAAATCATGTTATGTGTGATGTGGAGGCTGAAGGGAAGCTGTCCAGGGGAAAGGGGACTGAGAGGAGGAAAGAAGAGGGACACAAAGGGAGGTAGTGGGCACTGGGGGCGCACACTCAATGTGCAGTAAATACGTGCATGAAATTAAAAGTTTAAAAAGGAAAGAGCAGAGAGGCTGGAGAGATGGCTCTGTGGTTGAAGCTCTGCTGCTCTTTCAGAGGACCAGACTTGAGTTCCTGTCGTCCACACCAGGCAGGAAACAAGTACCTGCAACTCCAGCTCCAGGGCATCTGGCGCCCTCTTTTGGCTGCCACAGGCACCCACAAACATGTGCACATAACAAATAAGTACACACATAAATCAATAAGTAATACATCTTAAAAAGAACCCCTGGGCATGGTGGCTCACACCTTTAATCCCAGCACTTAGGATGCAGAGGCAGGAGACTTTCTGTGAGTTTGAAGCCATCCTGGTCTATGTAGTGAGTTCTAGGTCAGCAGAGACTGCATAGGAAGACTGTAGTGGTTTAGATGAGAATGGTCCCCAGAGGCTTGTATATTTGAATGTTTGGTTCTCAGGTGGTAGACTGTGTAGGAGGGATTAGGAGGTGTGGCCTTGTTGGAGGAGGTGTGTCACCAGGGGAGGGCTTTGAGATTTCAGGAGTGCACGACAAGCCCAGTCTTTATCTCTCTGCCTACTGCCTGTGGATCAAGATGTAAGCTCTCAGCTACTGCTCCAACACCATGCCTGCCTGCTGCCACGCTTCCCACCATGATGATCATGGACTATCCTTCTGAAACTGTAAGCATCTTGTTCTATAAGTTGCCTTGGTCATGGTGTTATGTCACAACATAACTAAGTAACTACGGAAGAGACCCTGTCTCAAAAAAAGTGAACTAAACATTTACTTTTAAAATAAACTAGAAAATATCTGAAAGAGGAGGGAGGAAACCGATATATATTCATAGTAACTTGTACGTGATGTACATTTAAAATTCTCTAGATGGGTAAATACGATACCAAACAGGGTTATGGCACCTGAGACTGAGTGGCGTGCAAACTGTGGGAGAGTTTTTATGACATGCTTTGTTTGATGTTTGAGCCATGTGGGTGTCTTATCTTTCACAGCTGCACTGTGACCTCAGGTGTCACCCTGCAGTATTCTCACCTGCTTTTAAAGCAGCAGATGGACCGTATTTCCGAGCAACCAGAAGACACTGCCCTGAAATAGTCTCTCTTCTAGGCAAAGGCATTGATTGCTTCTATCATCAGCTGGGCTCCCTGGCCCGGGGTTCCTGAGAGAGAACGGAACTTGTTGGCCTCTCTTAACTGTTGTCTCTTTGACTTAAATAATTTTTTTTTTTTAGTTGGGGTCTCTCTACATAACCTTGACTGGCCTAGAACTCACTCTGTAGACCAAGCTGGCCTGAAACTCACAGGGGTCCTCCTGCCTCTGCCTTCTGAGTACTGGGATTAAAGGCATGTGCTACCATGCCTGGTGACTAAAAATTTTAAATTGTAGTAAAGCACACATAGGGGGAGGGGATGCCATTCCATTTAGAGAATGCTTGCCCAGCATGCATAAAGCCAACTTTAATCCTTGGCACCAAATAAAACCATGTTCAATAGTGCGTATCTATGATCCTGGCACTTGGGAGGAGGAGACAGGAGGATCATGAGTTTAAGGCCAGCCTGGACTATGTAGTGAGCTCTAGGCAAGGTTATATAATGAGACCCTGTAGCAGGAATCTTAAAAAGTTCTTTAAGATCAAACCCCACAAGACCCTGTTTTAAAAAAATAATAAAACAGACAGACACTCTATCACTGAGTCCACTTTTAACCAAGTCCAAGTACACAGTTGCTAGGAGTGGTGATGGTGGTGGTGGTGGTAGTGGTGGTGGTGGTGCATGCCTTTAATGCCAGCACTTGGAAGGCAGAGACAGGAGGATCACTGAGTTGCAGGTGTAGAGAGTGAGTTCCAGGACAGTCAGGGCTACACAGGGAAACCCTGTCTCGGGGTGGGGTGGGGTACAGTTGAATGACATATAGCACACTCCCAATGATATGCAGCTCTTCCATCTCGCCAGAAGAGTGGTTCTCAACCTGTGGGTCATGACCCCTTTGAGGGTCAAACAACCCTTTCACAGGGGCCTGCATATCAGATATCCTACATATCATATATTTACAGTATGATTCATAATAGTAGCAAGATTACAGTTACGAAGTATCAGCAAAATAGTTTTATGGTTGAGGGTCACAGCATTAGGAAGGCTGAGACCCACTGATCTAGAGCTTTGCCATGGATGCCATACTGAAACTCCCGAATCTTTAGACAGTGACCCTCCATTCCCTCCTGCCCACCTCTTGGCCATTCAGTTCCCGGTAACCATAATTTTTGAAAAATGCGCTCACGAGAGTATGAATCACACGATGTCTGTGCTTTGTGTCTGATACAGTTCACTTCATGCCTCATCCACATCACAGCACACATCAGAAGTGTTTCCTTATTTATGGCTGAATAATATTCCATTGTATAGGTGTATCCTATTTGTCCGTCTATCAATCCTATTTCACTGGTTGATGGATATTCAGATTTTCTCACCCTTGACCTCTTATGAATAATGTTGCTGTGAATGTTGATTCATACTTGCACAAATATCTGTTTGAGTTCCAAACAGATATCTTTGGGATATGTGTACTTGAGAGTGCAAGTACTCTAATTTTGTTTTTAATGAGCTGAGATAACCCAGAGTGATACATCTCTAAGATTAAGGGGGATGTTAAAAAGAGGGTATCGGTTTTTCAAAAGGAAAGAAAAATTGAGAAGCTAAACTGTAGACAGCACAATATAAACAAGTTCCTTCTCAATATAAATGCATTCTAGGGGCCTGGAGACATGACCCTGTGTTACAACTGCATTATCTCTCCTTCAGAGGACCCAGGCCAGTTCACAACCGCCTGTTAACTCCAGTTCCAGGGGATCTGATGCCCTCTTCTGGCCTCCACCGGCACTGCATGCATGGTGCACATACAGATACATAGGCAGAACAATCAATTCACATAAAATAAATGAGTCTTTAAAAAGTTTTGTAAGTAAATAAATCCTTTTTTAAAAATATGCATTACAAGCTAGGTGTGGTGGCACACACCTTTAAGAGGCATGTGAGTTCAAGGCCAGCCTGGTCTACATAGAGAAACCCTGTCTCAAAAACAAATAAAATACAGCGTTACAGCCTAATGGTCACAGGCTTCAATATTTCACCATAGTTCCTTTGTTCCTACAAGCAAACCTGTGTGCTTGTCTCTTTCGTATCAGTGTTCGTCCTGAGGCCCACGGATTTCAAAAGCCACCTGCCAGGCACCCCTCCCGGGCTTGCACAGGAAGAACAGATGACCTGCTGCAGCCACCTGCCAGTCAGCCAACAGTGAGGTTTTGTTACCTTTGGCACCTTGTGAAACTGGCCTGCGGGGACACCAACATAGCTGTCTGCCACTTAAAACTCCGGAAAGGACTGCAAGCTCAATAATTGGCTGTTACTTCCGGCCTCTGAGAGGGCTTTTGGGAAGAGCAATGACTACTATTCTGAGTGAAAGAATCACTGCGCCCACTCCCTTCACTGACATCACTTTCTCCCCACTCTGGGCATTTAGCCTGGCTCTTCCCAAGGCTGCTTCCTCTAAACCTTTGTCCAGTGGGTCACTCTCAACCTTTCACCTTTGGTCACACACCAGGCTGGCCCAGACGTGCCTGTTAGGTGTATGCACGGCTGCTCCACGTTCACCATGGATGCAGCGTCCGCATGGCAGGCAGATGGCAGAGTGAGGCTCACCATAGCATCAAGAGCTAGCGCAAGGATGCTGTGTGCCCAGTCTCCTCTGCCTAGATCAGAGACAGACAAGAGAGAGCCATCTTAGTTCACGCTATACATTTTCTGCTTTTAATATATGTTTTACATTACATTTATTTATTTACATGTGTATGTGCACACACACATCACCACACATGCATGGAGGTCCCAGGACTCCAGTCCTCTCCTTCCACTGTCTGAGTCCCAGGAATGGAACTCAGGTACCCAGGCCCGGTGGCAGGCGCCTTTACCCTCTGAGCCATCTACTGGCTCCTAACCCATCCATTTTCTTTTTTATAATTATTTATTTTTGTTTTATGTGCACTGGTGTTTTGTCTGCATGTTTGTCCGTGTGACGACGCCGGATCCCCTGGAGCTGGATTTACAGACAGTTGTGAGCTGCTATGTGGATGCTGAGAATTGAACCTGGGTCCTCGGGAAGAGCAGTCAGTACTCTGAACCACTGAGCCATCTCTCCAGCCCCCTATACCATCCATTTTCATTTGCCATCCTCCTCCTCCGTTGCCAATACTGCCCTGATTTCTCATGGAGAAATTAACTTTCCCAGATAATAAGCCCTGCAATGGAGGTACAATTAATCCAACCCCCGGGTCTACAGCTGGATCGTGATTGGTCTAAGACAGCATCCTGATCTTTGACTGTGGTGATTGGTTGTAAAATGCCACTTAAGGGGCTGGAGAGATGGCTCAGGTGGTAATGCCCAGGACAGGAGTTTGATTTGGTTCCCAGCACCCACATCAGGTGGCTCATTACCACCTGTAACCCCAGCTCTAGGGAATTGGGCACTTTCTGACCTCTGTAGGCACCGATACTCTGACATGCACATACCTACACACAGTTATATTCAAAAATAATAAAGCATAAATGTAAAAATAAAGTAGCACTTAACCTAAAGCAGTAAGAGGACACTGGTGTTGCTGAGAATGAAAAGCACCGCCCCCCCCCCCAGCCAGGCGCTGGTGGCGCACGCCTTTAATCCCAGCACTCGGGAGGCAGAGGCAGGTGGATCTCTGTGAATTCGAGGCCAGCCTGGTCTACAGAGCGAGATCCAGGAAAGGCGCAAAGCTACACAGAGAAACCCTGTCTGGGGGGGGGAGGGGGAGGCATGTGCCACCATACCCAGCTAAAAATAAATATTTAAAAAAATACATTTCCCTCTCTTCCCCCCCCCCCCCCCCCCGACACAGGGTCTTTCTGTGTATCCCTGGCTATCCTGGAACTCACTCTGTAGACCAGGCTGGCCTTGAACTCAGAGATCTGCCTGCCTCTGCCTCCCGAGTGCTGGGATTAAAGGCGTGAGCCACCACTGCCCAGCTCCCTCTTGTTATACAGCCCAATCTGACCTCAGAGTCAAGGTCCTCCTGCCTCAGTTTCCCAAACAGCTGGAACATGTGTATGGACACACACCATTATAGCTGACACAACACGTTACTCTTAAAATGTGGGTGCCACCTGAAGCACCTCACGTACACAAGGCAGAGGGAGGCGGATCTCTGTGAGTTGCAGCCAGCCTTGTCTACATAGAGAGTTCAGGCTAGCCAGAGCTACACAATGAGACCCAGTTTCACATTTAAAAAATTAATTTAAAAAAATTGATTCAGGGTGGGAGGAGGGAGGACAGGGGAATCCGTGGCTGATATGTAAAATTAAATTAATTATAAAATAAATCAATTTTTTAAAAAATATTTTTATTTGTTTTTATTTTATGAGTATTTTGCTTGTGTGAGCCCACTGCCTGCAGAGGCCAGAAGAAGGTGTCTGATGCCCTGGAACTGGAGTTACAGGTGGTTGTGATCCATCATGTGGGTCTTGGGAACTGAACTCAGGTCCTCTGAAAAGGTCAGCAAGTAATATTAACCACTGAGCCATCCCTCCAGCGATGTATTTATTTGAATGTGCACTCGGCACACAAGCATTCACATAGGCAGACAGCAAATGTGTTCATGTTTTGTACATGATGACTCAGCAAGACGCTCAGAAAACAAAAGTAGAGTGTGGAGAGCCAGTAAACACATGTACAGGTGATTCGCGGGCTGGAAAAAACACACTACAGAGATGCCTGAAGTCCGGCAGGTGCTGAGAACATCAACACTGGAAGAAGAGGCT
>CABHPP010133062.1:0-42097 GCA_902168425.1 Peromyscus attwateri
GAGCATGGAGACGGTGAGGATCAGAATGAAGAACATGGAGACAGTGAGGTGCTGCATATAAGCAACCCCTGGGGTAAAACAACCACGTTTGTGCAGTGGACAATGAGGTGTGACAACCAATCCTGAAATTCATGGGTCACCTTCAAGTGTGACATGGATATTTTAGAGTTAAACTTCTTGAGAATCTGCAGTACAGCTCTATGCACGTTAAGCATCCTCGGAGCTGAAACTCTGGACGAACTCAACATCTTCCCTCCCCTCCTCGACCTTTCCTTCCTCTTCCCTTGCCTGCCTTGTCTCTTTCCCCACAGGGTTTCACTGTGAACCCCTGATCCTCCTGTTGTGGCCTCCACATGCTGGGATTGTAGGCAAGCCTCCACCTCTGGAAAAGAGCAAGCTTTGCCAGAGAAGGGGCCCTGCTACAGGCTGGACCTTAAATGGCTTCCAACAGCTGGTGTTGGAGCCTGGCCTTCGCTGATGGTGCTTGTGTGAGGCGGTAAGGCCTAGTCAGAAGCAGGCCCTTCCAAGGGTATCAGGCCCTCCTGGCTCCTCCTCCTTTCTCTTTTGCCTCTACTCACCCTGAGGTGAACCGTTTCCTCCACCACAGGCTTGCCATAACATACTGCTTCACAGACCCAAAGGCAACAGGACCAAGTGATCAAGGGCTTAGGCCTCTGAAATGAGCCACAGTCAACATTTTCTCTACTAAATTGTTTATCTCAGTGTTTTTCACAGTGACAGAAGGCTAACTGACATGCATTCTTTGACCTATTTTTAGGACATCATAATTCTTTCTTTCTTTCCTTTGTCTTCTTCATCATCATCATCATCATCCTCATTGTTGTCATCCTCCTGTGGGCTAAACCTTGGGCCTATGAGCATTCTAGGCAAGTGCTCTATCACTGAGGCCTCATTTTACTTTTTGTGTTTTGAGACGAGATCTTGCTTAGTTGTCCAGCCTGGTCTTGAACTCACTCTGTAGCCCAATGAGATTTTGAACCTGTAGTCCCCCTACCCCAGCTTCCTAAGTAGCTAGAATGACAAACGTGCGACATGAAGCCCAGCCCAACCTTCTACAATAGTCCATGCTGGCTATTGATCGGGGACCGTGGCGGCGCCAAGCGTCTTGGAGCCGCTGCTTAACGACGACAACGGTGCTCGGATGACTGGGCCTGACCCTTCACTGCCCTTGGTGGAGTTTGCTACACAGCTCTCGCCTAAGTCTTTGACATGGTTAATGTTTGAACTCCTTGCTGTTAAGGGCCCCTCACCGAAGGCTGGAATTGGGACAATGTAACAAGTTTTATGAAAGCTGATGTTAAGAATAAAACTTTCGGTGATTCCCTGGGAGAATTAGCTATGCAAGAAACCGAGTCTTCTATACAACCTATTACTTAAGTGGTATTCATAATCATGAGACCTAGGATGTAGAAGGAATCATTTAAGAAGAAAAGCTTAGGGAAATTTTAGAAGTTGACAAACTATAACTGAATCATTAGGTTTTTATGTTTTGCCCCAGAAATATGGAACTAGTATGGACAAGGAAAATATTTTTGATTATTAAATTAATAACAAGCCTTGGTAACATCCTGAAGGCAAAGTACGTAGTTTTAGGAACCTTTTTTTGTTTTTTTGTTTTTTGTTTTTTGGTTTTTTTTTTTGAGACAGGGTTTCCCTGTGTAGCCCTGGCTATCCTGGAACTCACTCTGTAGACGGGGTTGGCCTCAAACTCAGAGATCCACCTGCTTCCTGCTTCTGCTTCCCTTTCTTTCTTTTTCTTTTTTTTTTTTTTTTTTTTTTTTTTTTTTTTTTTTTTTTTTTTTTTTGGAGCTGAGGACCGAACCCAGGGCCTTGCGCTTGCTAGGCAAGTGCTCTACCACTGAGCTAAATCCCCAACCCCTGCTTCTGCTTCTTGAGCGCTGGGATTAGAGGTGTGTGTCACCACTGCCCGGCCAACTTTAGGAATCCTGATGTTCTTTGACTCTTTGCAGGATTGTGATAAAGATAGAGACCACATTGAAAGAGGAGTTTATGACAGAGACACAAAGAAAAACATCTTGGCTCAGTGAACTGCCTGGCTCCTGAGCAGCCTTGTCAGACCAGGACTTCTCTGACTGTAGGAAGAATAAAGAGCAGAAGATGGTATTTCAGAGGTCAAGGGAAAGGATGGTGGGCTTATGTCAGATAGAAAAGAAAGAATTTGAACAAGGACTGAGGAATTAGATTTCTGCAGAAAGATCAAATATTCCTTATAGTAGATTAATAGAATAACACGTGGTAGGAAATAACTTCTGATCTGTTAACTTAGTCAAACTTAGAGACATCCTGTCTAGTTTTTCTGTAACCACAAGGCTTTCCAACACCAATGTTAAGGAAAAGGACAGTGAGTTAAAAAGAATTGATTTTATCATAATGTTCGATTTTAGTTCTCATGAAATTTGCGGTTTGCTTGTTTTGTTTCTTTTACTTGATAAGCCTATGTAATCACGGAAGACTTCATAGAATGTCTGTACCATGAAAAGACTTTGTCATCAATGATTAAAGTCTGTGAGGAAATGATTTTAGGTATAAATAAAGCCTGTGAGAGATACAGGTTGTCAGAGTAGGACAAGCCACACCGAGATGCGCTTCCTCTCTGCCCGTCTCTCCTAAAATGAAACTCAGAAGTGTCCCGTGTCTGATTCCTCCGTCACCGCTCTTGCATCCACCCATCTTCAGACCCCGCCCTCATCTGGAGCTGGACTCTGCAGGACACCAGTTAAAGATGTCCAACAAGGTTTAGCAAAGCATTTTAGATAAAAGGTTGGAGTGTTTTGCCTGCATGTATGTCTGTGTGCCAGGTGCATGCCTGGTGCCTGTGGAGACTGGAAGAGGGCCTTGGATCTCCCGGAACTGGAGTGACAGACGGTTGGGAGCCACCATGTCAGTGCTGAGACCTGAACCCCAGTCCTCTGGAAGTGTAGCACTGTTCTTAACCACTGAACCATCTCTTGAGCCTGGATAATTACTTTTTTTTTTTTTTTTTGTAAGACCTGGCACAAAATTTTAGGGTTCTGTCACAGATGTTGTGTTTGATGTGGGTTTTGGCTGACATTAGGGGATGGAAAGAGCTGGAATCTGAGCCCAAAGCCTGTACAGCATCACTCACATAAAGCCAGCAGCAAAGGTGTTGGACAACAAGGGCGCTCCCCCGCCGTAGGCAGAGCTTGTTTCTCCCAACCAGACCTTTTTGCCGGGTCTTATTTCCTTAGTCACCTGGGGAACAAGAAGAGATCCACAATCATTGCAAACAAGTCAGCCCCCCAGTGCAGAATGTGAACAGCTCTGCCTCTCCAGACTCCTCTATCCTGGTAGTTACAGATATATTTAGAATCACTTAGGTCTCGGCCATTATCTTTTATGGGCCTAGTAGGGTATAGAAGGAATAGAAATACAGTCTATAACAGTTAATTCTACTGAAAGGCCATTAGAAGTATTTTAATTTCTAATCACCACAACTAAACAAGATCCAACACTAAGGAGGAAACCAAGGAATAAGACACAGTGCTTACCCTTTAAAAATCAGGAAAAAATATGGCAATACGTATATATCCATAGACATCATCAGACTATAAAACAGAGACTGGTGTGGATGCAAAATTCAGTAAGACTATTACCTTTAGAATTTTTCGCACAGATAAAATAAAAGTGTCCAGCACATCAGAGCTCAGAAAATCTTCTTTGGTGGCAACGCGTCCATTCAAGTAGTAGCTGTTATTCAGAAAGAATTTACAGTTTACTTCCCGCTGTTAAGTCAGTACTGAACCTTGTTCTTCCTCCTACTCTTTCTCATTGCTGCTGTTTTTAAAAAGGCAGAAGTCCCTCCGGAGAGGAGCTAACGTGGGGAAGGGGCCGTTCTATCAGAGTAGCTACAAGCCAGCCATTCCACCTTAAGCAGGGACAGACAAAGCCACAAGCGCTCAGCGTTACTTATTCTTTGGCCAGCAACTGGCTTTACCTGCTTTTGTGGCTCATGGCTTAGTTGGCTATGTACCTCGACTTTGTAGTAACTGCCACATTGTTTAAAACAACATTACACTTCTGTTTTGTTAACATTAAAATCCTTGTGCAATGGGTGTTCGAGATACTGCTCGTTTATTACTGGAGCTTTTAAAAGTCGATCAGCAGCCGAGCAAAAATAAGTTCTTGAAAACTGGCTATTAGTATGACTAGAAGGGCACGGTACTGCATTGCCTTCAACTCCAGCACTCGGGAGGCGGAGGCATGGGGATCTCTGTGATTTCAAGGCCAGCCTGGTCTACATAGAGAGTTCAAGGCCAGCCTGGCCTACATAGAGAGGTCTAGGACTTCCAGGGCTTCATAGATTTTTGTCTCAAAAAATCAAAACAAAACCAAACAAACATAAAAAAGACAGGGTTTCTCTGTGTAGCCCTGACTGTCTTGGAACTAGCTCTGTAGACCAGGCTGGCTTCAAACTCAGAGATTCACATGCTTCTGCCTCCTGAGTGCTGAGATTAAAGGTATGAGCTACTACCAAACCTCAAGAATATTTTTAAACACTATTTCTTTATTTATTTAGAGAAAGTCTCACTATGTACCCTTGGCTGGCCTGGAACTCACTATGTAGACAAGCTGGCCACAAACTCACAGAGATCCACCACTTTGTCTCCTGAGTGCCTAGATTAAAGATGTGTGCCACCACACCCAACTGATTTTTAATTTTTATGGGTAAATGTGTGCTTGCACGAGTTTAGATGCACTACGTGTGTGTAGTGCCCTTAGAGGCCAGAAACGGGTATTGGATCCCCGGGAAATGGAGTTCCAGGCTGTTGTGAACCCAGGTCCTCTGCAAGAGCAGCAAGTATTCTAGCCACAGAGCTATCCCTCCAGCCCATTAGCTATAACTATATCATGGAGGCATTCGGAAGTTAATAATGGGGATATTAAGTTAATGTAAATACTTACTGATGCCACGTAACTGAGTCAACCACTTCTCCGCCAGTCTTCAGGAAACTAGAAGAAAAGTTCCACAATGAGGTCACTTGCCCTCAAACAAGCATATGCAAATTTTCAGAAGAGCTTCATTCCCTGGAATGACTCATTGTGATGTGAGTCTCAGGCAACACAAACACCCTAATCATATCCTTGGAATTTTAAGCCAATGTTTCCTCTTTTGGTAAACAATATAACAGTGAACTGTTTAATAATGTAGAGCACAGGGGATTCTCCACCGGAAAGGACCGTTTATCTCCAAGAAAAGTGGTTTTGCTTCTTTGCCAAGAGGGCACCAAAAGCAAAGAAGCCCCTGTCCCTCTCAGAGCAGAAGTCAAAATCAAGGCCATTGGAAGCCAAGAGGGCAGTGCTGACAGGCATCCATAGCCACATAAAGAAGCCCATCACCCACCTTCTACAGCCCAAAGCCCCACAGTTCCAGAGGCAACCCAAATACCTCTGCAAGAGCATCCCCAGGAGAAACAGCGTGACCTCTAGGCTATCATCTCATTCTCCCTGACCACTGAGTCAGCCATGGGAAAAATAGAAGTCATCAACATACTCCAGTTTGTTTATGTCAAGACCAACAAAAGGGAAATCAAACAGGCTGAGAGGAAACTCTAGGACATTGAAATGGCCCCAGGCAGTACCCTGGCCAGGCCTGATAGAAAGGCACATTCTCGACTGCCTCCTCAAAGATGCTTTGGATGTTAGGACCATCTAAACTGAGTTCAGAGGGCTAATTTTTAAGTACACATTTTTTTTTTTCACCATTAAAAACAAAAAAAGAAGGCACTGGAATGTGGTGGCTTATACCTTTAGTTTCAGCATTCAGGAGGCAGAGGCAGGTGGATCTCTGAGTTCTAAGCCAGCCTGGAACACATAGTGAGTTTGGGACAGTCAGGGCTACATAAAAAAACCCTGTCCCAAACAAACAAACAAACAAACAAACAAAACAACAACCAAAAAAAAAATCAAAAAAAAAGGAAGGAGGAGGAGCCGGGGAGAAAGTAGTTGTGCACCCCAATTCTTACCTTCTCAGCAGCTTGACTGTCTTCCCTCGAGGCTGACCAATGTCAGGACCATAGAGTTTCGCATTTTTGAAAGCTGACTTTTGTAGAAGCTTGTGCAGCGCAACAAAATCTTCTCCTAACTGCAGCCCATCGATGAAAATGTGAGCTTTCTTCCAGAAGCTGTTGGGCTCTGGAAGACAGCAATTCTCATGTTCACCTCTTACTTAAACATTCTTTAAACACAAGCATACAGCAACAAACAGTTTTCAAACTACAAACCTAGACTCAAAAGTCAAGAAAAGCGGGCTGGAGAGATGGCTCAGTGTTTAAGGGTACTGGCTGTTCTTCCAGAGGACCCAGGTTCAATTCCCAGCATCCACATGGCAGCTCACCACAGTCTAACTCCAGTTCCAGGGAATCCAACACTCTTACATACATGCAGGCAAAACACCAATGCACATTAAAAAAAAAAAGAGTCAAGGAAAGTAAGACCCCCTTCCCCCACAGTTAATAAAGAAGAGAGTTTAGAAACATAAACATTTTAATTATGGCACGAGGAGGGAGTAAACAAATTGAAGCTAATAATAGAGATGTTAAACCAATGGGCCTTTGGAAAATAGTTTATGGACAGTATTTTGAGCCCGATTTATTTATTTGTTCACAAAGAACAAAGGAAAAAGAGGGGCTAAGGAGACAGCTCAATTGGTAGAGTACAGCCGTGCAAGCAGGATGACCCGAGACGGGATCCCCAGATATGGTGGCCCACTTGTGAACCCAGCACTGAAGAGGTAGAGACGGGATGATCTCTGGGACTTGCTCTCCAGCTGGCCTAGTCTACAAGGTGAGTTCCAGGCCAATGAGAGACCAAGTCTCTCTCACACACAAAAAGGTAGAAGGCACCCAAGGAAGGACACTTTAGGGTGTTCTCTGGCCTTTGCATGTTCATGCATATGAGCACAATCACACAAGCAAGTACACACACACACACACACACACACACACACACACATACTTGAAAAAAAACACAAGAAAGAAAAAGAAGGGGCAGGGAGAAGAATTTTACGTGCAGAACAGTGCCTGCTCTAAACAGCATGTGCTCATTAAATGACTGCATTTTATTTCTGCACCTTCATATTTAGCTATACTGCTTGATGTACAGGAAATTCTTACAAGTATATTTTAAATGAATCTGACTAATCATTAGTATATTAGAACTTATAAGTTCCTTGGGACTGGGACTGGAGAGACAGCTCAACAGTTAAGAACACCGGCTGCTCTTCCATATGACCTGGACCCCCCTGGTGGCTCACAACTACCTATAATCTATACTGGAAGCTTCTAGACAGCTTGAGCATATAGTGGAGGCAGAGTGGGGTTTGGAGTGTATTTGCTATTTTTGTTGCAATAACAGAAAGCAACTTGTGGAAGAAATAATTTCTTTTGTCTTATGGTTCCAGAGAGGAGGAATGGCAGTAGGTGACCAGCTGAGATGTGAAGCTGAGAGATCACATCTTAGTCACATATAGAAAGCAAGGAAAGAGGGAGGGAGGGAGGGAGGGAGGGAGGGAGGGAGGGAGGGAAGGAGGGAGGGAGACACAGAGAGACAGAGAGACAGAGAGACAGAGACAGAGACTGAATGTGGGGTGCGGCTATAAAGCCTCAAAGCCAGCTCCCTGTGACATACTTCTCTAGCAAGACTGCACTACCCTCCACAAACAGTTCTTCCAATAGGGGGCCATGTTGTACACAGGCCTCAGCCAATGGGGGCCATTTCTCATTCAAACCACCACATGGAGGTCACCTGACAAGCTAAGAAACATGGAAAGGGAGAGAAGGGGAGAATCAACTGCCACCCTCACAGTTTCGCTGAGTTCAGTTTGCTAAGCACAGTAAATTTAAAGTCTGCAAAGCCCAAGGGGAGCTGGGAGCTGGGGAGGCTGATGGCTCCAGCAGTTTTTTTTTGTTGTTGTTGTTGTTGTTTTTGTTTTTGTTTTGTTTTTGTTTTTGTTTAACCTCAAAAACAACACAAGGATGTGCTCCCAAGATGATGCAGCTGGTGAAGCATTTCTCACACAACCCTTGTAGAGGTGGAAGGAGAAAACCAATACCACAAAATTATCCTCTGACCTCTACACGTGTGTGCTGTGGCCCATGACCTTCCCCCATCACACACTTACACATTTTTGGGGGGGGGCAGTGTTTGAGACAGCGTTTCCCTGTGTAACAGTCCTAGCTGTCCTGAAACTCACTCTGTAGCCCAGGCTGACCTTGAACTCACAGAGATCCACCTGCCTCTGCCTCCTGAGTGCTGGGATTAAAGGTGTGAGCCACCAGTGCCTGGCTCAACACACAATTTTTTTTCTTAAAGAAAACTTAGTCACCACCACCAATACAAAGGTGAGGTTGATGGATCGATCAGTACAGTGCTTGCTGTGGAAAGCAAAGGGGCCTGAGTTCATAGCTCCAGCATCCACATGAAGTGCCTGGCATGTAGAATGCCCATAAGCCCATTGCTGGGGGGCAGAGACTGCATCCCAGGGCTCAGTGACCTTCCAGTTAAGCTAATCATTGAATTCTAAGTTCAGTAAGAGACCCTGCCTCAAACAAGGTGGATACTGACAAAGGAAGACACCTGACTGGACATCCACATGTGTGTGCACACACACGGCACACACACACACACACACACACACACACTCCACACACCCCTAAACTGGGATTATCAATAGGCTCTGGGATTCAGAGGAGCTTTCTGCTGATGCAGCTCCACTGTTGAGCAACTGCATGACTGTATCTAGGGAGAAGTCTATTTACTAACATGGAAAAGGATATCAAAACAGGAAAAAGAACAGTGCGGGAATTCCTTTATGAGTGAAATATTCCCGGGTACATACCGTTGCCCAGTTCCCAAGAGATGTTGTAGCCCTTGGAAGCGCAGTAGTCCAGCAGCAGCTGAGCGTTGGAGCTGTTCCACCGCAAGTCTGGCGTTCTTAGTAACGCATTTAGACCAAAGATCAGGTCTAACCCTGAGCACTTCGCAAAGCTGTACAGCATGTCCACTGAGCTTCCTAAAAGAAAAATGGTGGTGTTAGTTAAGTCGGCACCACAGCGAAGACTACCCCCAGGCTCACTTTTCACGGGTTTTCTTTATATTTTTAGTCAAAGTAATCCCATTCCTAATAAATGGCTGTCATTATGCCTCAGCAAAGACACAGTATACAGGCAGATCAAAAAAGAAAAGCCTGGGCTGGGGACATAGTCCCGTTGGTAGAGTAGCTGACTAGCATGCAGGAAGCCTGGGTTCTACTTAGGACTCAGACTCACTACACAGCTTAGGATGACCTTGAACCTCTAATTCTTTTGCCTCCATCTCCTAAGGGTTTGGATTGTAGCTTTCTATTTGTGTTTTGAGACTGTCAACAATACAATTTTAGGTTTCTAAACTTTTGTTTTTATTTTATGTGCTTGAGTGCCTGCATGCATGTCTATGTACCTCTACTCACAGGCAATGCCTTCAGAGGACACAAAAGGTCATGAGATTTCCTGAAATGGAAGTACACATGTTTGTGCGCTGCCACGTGGTGCTGGGAACTGAACCTGGGACCTCCGGAAGAGCAGCCAGTGCTCTTCATCATCAAGCCATCTCTCCATCCTCAGCAATATAATTGTAAGTGTGGTCTTTGAATTGGCTATCATAGGCATACTAAGCCTCTGTGATTATCATGTAAATTCTCCAATCATTCTTCAGCAGAAATTCACTCAAGAACTCCTCTAGTCTAGAAAGAAAGAAATAGCACTCTGGTAAATGTCAAAACTTCCTCCTTAAACAAAGCAGCTTGGCTTTGTTCGGCTCCCAAGTCCTTGGCTCAAATCCTTTCATAGTCACAACAGCAGAGCCTAAGATTCAACGCTGCTGACAAAGGCCTCTGAGTGACACAACTCCAGTGAGCATATTTGCTGTGTCACTGACTTCCACAGCACTGTGGCCAGTCAGCAAGGAGTGACACACACCGGGATTAAGAAACTCTGAGCGTAGCCACCTAGCATTCCACTTGGTCTTACAGCCTCAGTATGTGACAGCCTTGAGCTTGGGATCACAGAGCACACACGAACCTCCACACTCACTTTCCTGTGAGGTCCAAACAGTTGTGACAAGTGTTGCCTGACTGCACACTGGGTTTGTGCTGGCTGTTCCACCACAGTTCTTAGTAATACATGTAGACCAAAAATCAAGTGTGGCCCTCAGCACTTAGCAAAAGTGTACTCCTGACACTAGAGCCCACTGCAACCTAGTGCTGTGGGATGTTCTGTATGTTAAATGTGTTGCTCTGATTGGTTAATAAATGAAACACTGATTGGCCAGTAGCCAGGCAGGAAGTATAGGCGGGACAAGGAGGAGAATTCTGGGAAGTGGAAGGCTGAGGCAGAGGGACACTGCCAGCTGCTGCCATGAGAAGATGTTAAGATACCAGTAAGCCACGAGCCACATGGCAACTTATAGATTAATAGAAATGGGTTAATTTAAGATATAAGGACAGTTAGCAAGAAGCCTGCCACGGCCATACAGTTTGTAAGCAATATAAGTCTCTGTGTTTACTCGATTGGGTCTGAGCGGCCGTGGGACTGGCGGGTGACACAGATTTGTCCTGACCGTGGGCCAAGCAGGAAAACTGTAGCTACAAATGGCGCCCAACGTGGGGCAAGAGTTTCCACTTAAAACCTGAGAAAAAAAATTCTAAAACGGAGCTAAAAACAGCTTCCTAGTTGTCTCTCTCAAGTTAGCAGCAGCCTGTGGGTTTGAGCTACTCTATGGCGGGTCTGTGGCGCCCAACCCTGCAGCTCAACTGCAGCAGTTACACCCATGGTCACTTGCATATTTCAAAGAGCGATGTAGAAAGTTCTCTGGATCAGAAATCTGCCACCGGAGTCATGTAGGTTCACCTCTCTCACAGATGAGAACAGGAGTGCTGTGGAACAATCTTCGTATATTTTAAGTATGTATTGCTCTCACTGTTAATGAAAAGCCGATTGGCCAATGGCTAGCCAGGACTTTGTGATCAAACTGCCAGGTAGATTTGCTCCTGGTCAGATCAGAGGACGACTTCAGCTGTCTACTCCGTTCTGTATTCCTGAGTGTATTTCCTCAATTTATATCTTAATAAATCCCTATTGCTCATTAAATAGACTCACATGGTTGATCTTAACACAGATAGGTCAAATATTTATCTGGAATGCTTGGATCCAGAGAGTTTTACAATCTACATGTGTTTCGGTTTGAGAGTATTGTAATCTTTACCAACTGCACATCTCTAATTCAACCAAGACTCAAAACAGTGGACTTTGGAGGATTTCAAATTTTGGACTTTCAGATTCAGGATTTTCAACCCATAGGGCGTTTTCCACACTTCTGAAAGGAGAAACAGAAGAGTGCGGAAGTGTGGGGGAGTTTTATATGTTACACTTCTGGTTTTTACTTTTGCATGAATCTCAACTCCCGTTCTGAATCCCACTCTGTGGCCGGCTGACAAAGTCCTAAGTCAAGAAAAGAGCCACACAAGCTTTGGGTTCAAGGTCTTTCACGAATTTTCTTCTTCTCTTGATGCTGGTTATTGAAGCCAGAGCCTCACGCATGCTCAGTGTGCTCTAGCACTGAGCTACACTCCAGCCTCTCTCCTTAACTCTGTGTATATACATGCCAGTGTGTTCATGTGTGTAGTGTATGTGTATGCACATGCTTATGGAGGTCAGAGGTCAATAGTGAGTGTCTTTCTCTGTTTTTCATCCACTTAGGGTTTTTTTTTAGTTACTTTAAAAAAATTATTTACTTTATGTGTATAGGTGTTTCGTCTGAATTGTATGTATGTGCACCATATGGGTGCCTGGTGTCCACAAAGGTAGAAGAGGGTGTCAGGTCCCCTGGAACTGGAGTTACAGACAGTTGTGAGTCACCCATTGCTGTGGGCTGCCAGTATATGAAATAGAGATTCAGCTGTATATAATAAAGCTATACCTAGAAGAATCAAGGAAATTCTTCAAGAGGAAAGTCAAATATCAAGGAATATTTGATGATATTCAGCTTTTAATATATCAGCTGTCTTCTGCTATGAATTTCTTGTGCACTCATACACTACTAGGCCTTAAAGGCAAAAAGTTTAAGCTTCTCAGACCTACTGCTGATCTACTAGGTAACACCCCTATAGAGCCTAGGGGACAGGCAGACTGTAGATGCATAGCTTTGTTTCTTGTGCAAATGAAGCTCAGACTTTCCTTCCCCAGACTGGCCAAATGGCATTCCAGAGCATTTGACTCAGAACAAAGGTTTTTTTTGCATATCCAGGTGTGAGTGAAGGGGAGGCAGAATTCCTGGTCAGGCAGAGTCACATGACTGGAGAGAAAGGAACAAGGCAGATCTTTTGTAGAGAATAAGGATTGGGTCAGGTCAAGAGAGTAGGAAGAGAAGAAATGAGCATGGACGGAGAAACTGGAGAAATGAGAGGGAAAGCGTAAGAGCTTAGTTAGGGCTATGAGAGGACGGGAAACGAAGGGACAGAGAGGAACTGAGTGTCAGGGTGGAACTGAAGCTGTGTAGATAGAAGTTTGTCATAGAGAAATAAAATAAACGGACATAAGAAACTAGTGTACATAGATTCTTTTCCCTCAGATAACCCCATGCTGGACGTAGCAACTTCCCCAGGACTCTGGGAAGGATTTTCTGAGGGCAGACCCCTGGGAAAATTCCGATAACCCACGTGGGTGCTGGGCATCGAACCCCAGTTCTCCGGAAGAGCAGCCAGTGCTCTAACCACTGAGCCCCCTTAACTGCTCGTAACCACGACAGACCCCGCTTTGATACAGTCTCTCTGAACCTGAAACTCACTGACTGACCAGAGTAGCTGGCCAGTCAGCTCAGGGGACCCACCTGTCTCAGTCCTGAGGTCACGCACATAAACACACACACTCAGTTTTTATGAGAAAGCTGGGGATTCTGGGGATGCTCACACTTGGGTGGCAGGCACCTTACCAATGCAGCCATATCCTCTCCCCCCCCCCACCCCCCCCCGCTCCCCGACCCCTCGTTCTCTTTCACAGTACTGAAGTACTGCACAGCTTTATACGTTGCTGCAGGAGTTAGTAAAGTCAGAGTGCGGGCCCTGCGGCATGCCTGTGGCTGGAACCCCTGCAGGCGCTTGGTGTCTTACTTGAGTAGGTGCTGTTCTTGTACTCTCTTTGGTACTGTTCTTTGAGCAACAACAGCTCCAGGAAGGGCCATTCCACCTGGAGTCTCCTCATCACATCAGCAGAGACGGGCTCGGACTGGCAAACGTCTGCAAGAGGAAGAGAGCGCTCACGGTCACCATTTTCACAGTGACAAGGTTGAAACCCAACCTGGACGTTTAGTCAACTGTTACGTAGCTGAAGAAGGTGGTTAAGTTTCTGGTTATTAAGTACAAGACCAGAGAAAGTTGTATTGTTACATGTGCCACATTTGGCTAATTCACGACTACCAAGAAAACAACCAGAGGGCAATTTCCTTAAGAAACATTGGGTGTCTACTGACATGGAGCACTGGACATGATTTCAAGTGGTTTACTAATTCGGAGATCCCCTCGGTAGCTTCAACTTATCAGAGAATTGGATGGAGAGGTCAGAATTCAGCTCAAAAATGAAAGCTCAGAACACAGCTGGCTGTGGTGGCACACACTTGGCATCTCAGCCGTGGGAGGCTGTGGCGGCACACACTTGGCATCTCAGCCGTGGGAGGCTGTGGCAGCACACACTTGGCATCTCAGCCATGGGAGGCTGTGGCGGCACACACTTGGCATCTCGCACGTGGGAGGCTGTGGCAGCACACACTTGGCATCTCGCACGTGGGAGGCTGTGGCGGCACACACTTGGCATCTCGGCACATGGGAGGCTGTGGCGGCACACACTTGGCATCTCAGCCATGGAAGGCTGTGGCAGGAGGATTGGCACCAATCTGAGGCCAGCTTTGACTACACAGCAAGACTATGCCTTAAAAACAAAACAAAACAAGGTTGGAGAGATGTCTTAGCAGTTAAGAGCACTTGGTGCTCTTGCAGAAGACCTGCGTTCAAATCCCAGGACCCACTTGGTGGCTCACAATTGTCTGTAACTCCTGTTCCAGGGTATCCAACCCCATCTCTGACCACCTCAGGCACCAGGCACACATATGGTGAACATACATGCAGGCAAAATGCCCGTACACGTTTAAAAAAAAATCAAAACACATAGAAAGATGCTACACCTGGACGGTATTTGCTTTGTAGTGACTTCTTCTGTGATGAATTAGAGCTAATGAGTCCACACTGGTAAATTACTGACTGTTCCCCCTGGAAGGCTGGTACTATCCAAGCTTCTGGAACCACAGGGGTGTGCCTGGGAGCCACCCCCACGCTCCTCCCAGGAAACCTGCACTGTTTTATCACAACAGGGGTGCTTGCTGGCAGAACCAGCTGGGACTGGCTGATGACTTCCTTTCTGGGAAGCCACCCTGTGACTGGCTGACAGAGAGTCTCTTTTCTCTCCCAGTGCTCACAAAGGGTGTCTCAGAGGAGCTTTGGGGATCCCAGGGAGCCCCTCACCTGCCCCAGGATGAGGAAAAGTGAGGTGCAAAGACAAGCATCCCATCTAAACTTAGATTATAAATGCAGAAAATGGCCAAATGGCCAAAAAAGAGGACCAGGCTGGCTATGACTGGTGGGCAGGAGCGGGCTGAGCAAACTCCGGGAACTTACCATTAAAGAGGCCCTTGTGGCTTCCTTCTGCTTTTTCCTATTCACCACACTTCCAGTTTGGGACCAATCCTGACTAACTGCTCTGAACACTCTCTCACTGGAGAAAGTGAGTCGAAAGGAATATGTAATGTACGAACTAACTAAACGCTCCTCACTAACATAGACAAAATACACACGCTCTTAAGGCGTGAAGAAGTACACAATATATCTCACAATTGTTCAGATAATGGTTTAACAGATGTCTGATGTCACACAGCACTTCTGAAGGTCATGGACCAGCAAGGGCAGGTGTCTCAGGTGAGGTCCACACACTTCCCATGTTACAACCATCTGAAAGCTTGCTAAGGACAGAGTCTAAGGTTGGAGCCCTGAGACCCCACCACTCAAACTCACCCTGGCGATAGGGACAGTCAGTGAAGTTGAGACCCAGCACCGGGTAAATCAAACCATGCTCAAGTGAAAGTTTTCTCCTGTGTTTCTTTGTTCGACCTTTCTTCCATTCTCCTTACATAATAACGTGCTTCAGTCTATTGCTGTGTTGTTATCTATAAATACTCTCCAATCTGACCCTGTTTCTACCCATGTGTTCCCTCCAACCCGCTATTTTCAGCGACCAGCACTGTTTGTTTGTTTATAACCCCCAGTCATGGCCAGCACACTCTTCTGGGATGCTCCATAGTTATGAAATCATCAGTTTCCTCGTTCCCCTTGGGTCCTCTACCTGTCTAATGGTCAGGTCTGAGCAATAACACTTTTCTCTAAACATTCTCATGACTGGTACAGGTTAACTACAATACATAATCTTTTCAAAGGTTCACCGTGGTTGACTTGAGATTGCCAGTAACTTCTTTCTTCCAAAGTTGGTTCCTTCTTGGGATCAAAAATAAGGAAGTCTGTCTTGGTTCCACCAAATCTCAAGTATGCAGGAGATAAACCTCGGGCTAAAGTCCGAAGCCTTGGAGAGCTGTTGTGAAGACAAACAAGAAAGTATAATAATAATTATTATTATTACTATTTTAGTTTTTTAATACATCTTACTATGTAGCCCAGGCTTGCCTCAAACTTGGAATCCCTCTGCCTTGGTGCCAGAATGCTGAGATTATAGGCATGCACCACCATTCCAGCTTGTCATTTTTCTGAGAAAGCTCAGTTAAACATTTTCACTTCCTTTTCTCTTGGTGGACCTGCTCCTTAACTTCTAGCTGCTATCCGCCCCAGTGGGGTGGAGAGAGGTGAACACTTCAAGACATATTTATGCACAGAAATAAAAGATTCAATGACCGACTGGATCAGAAGAGTCAAGGGTAAGTTTGGGGAAGAGCCTTGGAAGACGGCACTGTCACCTGCTGAGATGGGGAACCAGGTCACAAGTTGGAAAAGGATGCTGAAAAATCTGTAGAAATGGAGATGCCAACTGTGGTGGCTAATCCTTCAATGTCAACTTGCCTCTATTTATAATCACCATGGAAACACATCTCTTGGTATGTCTGTGAGTGTATTTCCAGAAAAGTTTAATGGAGGAAGTAAGATCTGCCCTCAGTGTTGGTGACACCACCCACAGGCTGGGGTCCCAGATTGAATAAAAGGGAGAAAGTGAACATTCATCTCTCTTCTCTTTGTGCAGATGCCGTGGGACCAGCTGCCTCGGGCTCCTGCTAGAGTGACCTCCCTGGGGTGACGAACAGCACACTGAAACAAACCTTTCCACCCTGAAGTGGCTCTGTCAGGCATTTGTCCAGAAGTTGACAAAACTAATACGTAACTGGACACTGAACCCACAGATCCACAGGCCACCTGTGACTGGAACTCGAGAAGTACATCTAGGCTTGGGGATATGTCCTAGAGACTCCTCAGTATAAAGTCAATGACCAGTCACACTTAGACTGTAGACCTGAGGTCCTCTAGGGACCCCACAGCCACTGACTACACTTGGCAGGGACCCAGGTACCTACCTGTGCTCTTCTTCCCCTCCTCTGTTCTAACATCTCCAGAGTACCTCTAGTCCCAACACTGTTACCCACCTCACCCCCACTCCCAGCCCATCTGCATCCCTTTGGTGGAGTCAGACCTCAAAGCCCACTTGAGACCTCCAGAGTCAGTCCCCTTCTCCCACCGATAGCCCATCCCACCCCACCCTCTTCACTGATCTAGGACTGCGCCCAGTATGAACCCAGAGTTCCAACCAGAACTTCAGATCTGGGACCAGTTAGAGTTTGAACACAGAAACTCGAGTGGCTTCAGACTGAAAACCAAGTGTCATTCTGCTGGTCCACAACCTGCCAGATTAGAGTAACAGCAACCAAACAATCAAACACCCATGCAGCAAAGGGGAGACCAGATTATCTACATAGAGAAACACACGAATGTCATAGCTCCAGGTGCCTAGATCCCAGTGCAGAAACACAAACATGGACAACCAAGACAACATGCCTCCTCTGTTGTTCAACCTAGGTTGTTGTAACAACCCTATTATGATATGTGCTGAAAAAAGCAATTTAGCTGAAGTGCAAGACAAGTATTTCAATATGGCAATTATGAACAAATGTCTCAATGAAGACAAAACATAATAGCCCCACAGCCCGTGAATGCCAATACACAGCCCAGAAGCTCATGCTAAGGACTTACTCAGAGTCCCTCAGGCCTCATATCATCCCACTGACTTGGGCCAGGCACCGGTTCTGGTCCTTGGCATTTCTATTTTGTTTGATGACAGAGGAGATCCATTTAGATGTATGTACCTACTATCTGTAAGTAATTGACACTGGTCAAGAGATTGGTGTCCTTTGGGAATTGGTGGGGGGAAGGAGCTGTGGTACCAAATGATGGCCCGGGTCAGATACACATGGACCAAAGCCTGGGCCCCAGAGGTATGGACCACAGCATCATGGGTAACTCTCCATCAACCCAACCTGCCTCATGTCCTGTGGAGGATTTCCCACTCTCTGAAATCAGCATCCTCATATGTCTCACTGGTCTGCCTCTCCCAGCCGCTGCCCCTGGTACCGGCTCCCTGAGAGCAGAGACCTTGTCTGGTCTATCAGATTCTTCCCAGTGCCTAGGCGAATGCCTGGCACACAGCAATGCTTAGCCAATATTTGTTAAATGAACGAACAAAGCAAGCCAGCCTGAGAAAGGGCAAGGGAAGGCCCGCCAAGGACTGGTTTTTTTTTTTGTTGTTGTTGTTTTTTGTTTTTAACAAGATGACATTAAAACTCATTGCTATTGCCATTGCCACATAAAGCAAGTCATATGTCTCAGAGTTTTGCTAGGAAGGACCTTTTGTTTGTCTCCTTTGCAGTAAAGTATCTTTTGTGTTTTTAGAATACAATATTGATGCCTTCTGACAAAAAAAAAAAAAAACAGATTTAACACAGCTGCAAAACTTGCCATAAAAACAAACTTGATCAAAGGCACGGTATTTCAGTCATATGCAGGAGAAAGGGGAAATGCCCACCACACAGTGTCATAGAAATAAAAGATGTGTAAGGCAGCTGCAGCTGTTCCCTTTCCAGAGGAGGCTGTCAAGGAAAAAACAAAACACACAAAACAGTCTGCAGGTGTTTTTATATTACCTTTAGGGCAAAAACATATTGTTTATCTTTGACACAGAGCAGAGGTGGTTTATTAATATGCACTAAGTGCTATTATATTTCCATTTCCAGATTTAAGGGCCACCCCAGAGATTCCAAAGAAGGAAATAAGATTGGACCAAGTGACAGTTGGCATTTCAGTAAGAGCAATGAGGCAGAAGCAGAGGCCATTATCACAGAATGGTTTGGAAAATAAATCAAAAAGCTCAAATATGGAAGAAATAGAGAGGATGCAACTACTCAGGGAGATGCTTTTTAAAATGCAGGCATGTTCAGAATTGACTTTTGCTATAACGTGAAGGAGCTGAGAAGGCATGGAGTTGTGATCCAAGAGCATGAAGTTGGAATTTTAAGTTTTCACATACAGAAATGAAGTTACTGGAGAGGAAGAGAGTCAAGACACCGTCATGGTGTTTGCAGGTTGAAATGGAGTAGAGCGGCATGTGCTAACAACCAACCGTCAGCACAAAAGCACCCTGGTTCTCAGTGCTTGCCCACTTCCACGGTGTAAATATTTCCACTGTCGCTGTTTCCAAGGTATAACAGTGTGATGCCACAGAATGTGGCGTTGAGAAGAAATGCACACATCTCATGGGGGGATGCAAACTGGCCCAACAACTGAGTAACCATTACCTGAGAGGTCAAGGATGGAGAAATTGAGAGACTTGTTTTTTCAGGTAAACTTGATGTCACCTAAGAAGATAGCAGGACTTGGGACTGAGAGCCGTGCCAGATTTTAATCAACATGGGGACTAGGGAAGCAGAGTGAATGACAGGATGGAAGGAGAGCTGGAGGGGACCACACACTGGTATTACAACAACCATCTCTAATACACACCAGTTTCATCCATCGCTTTCGGCAGATGGGAAGGATTTTTTTTTTCACTTAGTCTCCTAACATCACAAGGATGTGGGTGTCATTATTAGTCTCACTTTATAAACATGGAACCTAAACAAAAAGGAGTTAAGCTAACTCACCAGAGCTTACAAGCCGAGAGAGATTTGAACTACAGCAGTCTGCATGCAGACCAATGAACCATTGTCTAGGAGTAGCAGGCACGGGAATGGAGTATGAGAGAATGTACAACTCATACTCAACAGGTCTGAAGCGGGGAGGAGTCTTCAGGGAAGTGTCTTACATCAGCTAGGGCATAGGGGTAAAGGAATACTCCGTGAGAATGATAGCAGGGTTACCCCGCTCAAGGCTCCAGGGAGCTTGGTAGAATGGCTTGCGGGGGAAGGGGACACCAACGGGTCCATTAGGGGACAGAACTTCTTAGGGATCAGGCCTGGGTTGCTCTCAGTTGTCTCTCTTCAGTCAAATCATTTCTCTCAGAAACAGACAGGGGACCTGTGGCCCTGTGCACTGTGGATCTGGTGGTTTGAATGAGAAATGTCCCATATGGGCACGCTTGTTTGAACATGTGGTCCCCAGAAGATGGTACTGTTTGAAGAGTTTTAAGATAAGGCCTAGCTAAAGGAAGTATGTCACTAGGGGCGGGCTTTGAGAGCGCCTAGCCACACCCACTTCTAGAAGCTCTTTTTGCGTTGTGTTACTTCCTGTTCTGGCCACTGGCCGCCATTCCTCCCCTGCCATCATGGACTCGCTCTGAAACAGTAAGCGCAAACAACCCTTTGCTTCCTCACGTTGCCTTTGGTTGTGGTATTTTGTCGCACAGAAAAGTAACCAACACACCCAGCTATTAATGCACGAACTTCGTATTGGTAACAAATGATTCTCCAATACAGAAAGGAGCTGTCAATAAAGATGTGGGAATTTAACTATTAAAATTATTAATGAATGGTGTCTGAGTTAGGGTTTCTATTGCTGTGAAGAGACATCACAACCACAGCAACTTTTTATAAGAAAACCATTTCATTGAAGTGGTGGCTTACAGTTCAGAGGTTCAGTCCATGATCATCATGGTGGGGAGCATGGCAGCGTGCAGGCAGACATGGTGCTGGCTATCATTATCAGAAGACAACAGGAAGTGGATTGTTTTACTGGGAGTAGCTTGTGCATAAAAGACCTCAAAGCCCATCCCCGCAGTGACACACTTCCTCCAAGACCACACCTACTCCAGCAAAGCCACACCTCCTAATAGTGCCACTTCCTTTGGGGGCCATTTTCTTTCAAACACCACAAATGGTTATTGAAATGGCAAAAAAACAATGTTTACTGAAGAGAGAGAAGCAAATTACTATGCAAAGCAAGCAAAAACCACGTTTTTTTGCTTTGTTGTACTGGCTGGTTTTGTGTCAACATGAGCTAGAGTCATCCGAGAGGAAGAACCTCAGCTGAGGAAAGGCCTCCATGAGATCCAGCTGTAAGGCATTTTCTCAATTAGTGACCGATGGGGGAGGGCCCAGCCCATGGTGGGTGGTGCCATCCCTGGGCTGGTGGTCCTGGGTTCTATAAGAAAGCAGGTTGAGCAAGCCATGGGAAGTAAGCCAGTAAGCAGCACCCCTCCATGGCCTCAGCATCAGCTCCTGCCTCCAGGATCCTGCCCTGTTTGAGTTCCTGTTCTGATTCCCTCCAATGATGGACTATGATCTGGAAGTGCAGGCCAAGCAAACCTTTCCCTCTCTGTCTTAGTTAGGATTTTTATTGCTGTGAACAGATACCATGACCATGGCAACTCTTAGAAAGAAAACATTTAACTGAGGTGGCTCACTTATAGGTTCAGAGGTTCAGTCCATTATCATCATGACGGAGCATGGCAGCATGCAGGCAGAGGTGGTCCTGGAGAAATAGCTGAGAGTCTACATCTTGCAGGCAACAGGAAGTCGACTGAGACACTGGGTGGCATCCTGAGCATAGGAAACCTCAAAGCCTGCCCCTACAGTGACACATTTCCTCCAACAAGGCCACACCTCCTAACAGTGCCACTCCTGTGAGATTATGAGGGCCAATTACATTCAAACTACCACACTCCCCAACTTGATTCTCGGTCATGGTGTTTCATTGCAGCAATAGAAACCCTAACTAAGACAGTTGTTCAGTGCCACTTTTCCCTGTAGAACTTGGGATTTCTAACGATCCTCCACACTATATTGTCTTAATGAGGAAATTATGGCTGTGTATGCATATGTCTTATTTCAAGGCGAGCTGCACTGTCTATTACAATAGCCACCAGCTGCTGGGCACTCGAAATGTCGTTGGACTGAACTGAGACATGCTGTAAACATAAACCACAAGATTTTAGAGGCACGATTTCAGAAAGGGACCGGGAACTATCTCATTACTCTTTTTATATTGGGCAGAGGGTGCAGCTCAGTGGCAGAGCAAGCTGTTTAGTGTGCAAGACCCTGGACTCTGTCTACAGCACTGCCAAACGTTAGCATCCACATATTTCTTTCTACTGTTTATGTTTACTTTTTGTTGTTTTGCTATTTGAGACAGGGCTTCACTATATAGCCCAGGCTAGCCTTGAACATGTGATCCTTTTGTTTCTGCTTCCCAAGTGTTAGGATTATAGCTAGCAATCATGTTGAGCTTTTTTGCTTTTTGTAAAATGTGTTTACCAAAGAGTTTTAAAATTACACTTGTTCCTTGTATATGAGGCTCCCATCATAATTCATGTTGTTTCTAGGACTGGGGTCTCTTTGGTATTCTTCACTAATCCAGGCTGAGAATATATTCTGACTAATTTCCCCAGGGAAGAGAAATTTAACAGATGTTCCTTTCAATTCTACAGTCTTCTAAGATTAACATTTAAATTTTCCGTACTGTCTGTTCTCTGGTTACAAATGGGAGAGAGACCTGTTTCTATTCATCTGGTGCCTGTAACCGAATCAGACCACCCCAGTTCATTTGTTTAGCCCTCCTTGGAGGCACCTCTGAGGTTTGGGCCCCAAGTTGCCTACCTGTATGTTAATGGCAGCTTTTTGTTGTTGTTGTTTTAAAATAACCTTTTCTATCAATTTGTTTCTAGACAATCTTTTCCTAATATACTCTGCTGTGTGTTCTTTAAAACATAACCACTGGCTTGTTTTCTTTTTGGATGCCTTTGTCTTTGGATCAGAGTCTGCCTTCAAATACTGCTTTTATTTGCTAGCTGATTGACCTCTCATCACCTCAACTTCTTCATTGTTGCCTCCCAAATGCTGGGATTAAAGGTATTCGCCATCACACTTGGCCCCTAAATTTATTTTTTTAAGACAAAGTCTAACACAGCCCTGGCCGGCCCTGCTGTGTAGCTGAGGAGTGATCTTGAACTTCTGATCCTCCTCCGTTTGCTTCTGAGTGTTGGTGAAAGAGTCATGAGCCGCCACGCCTAATTGTATGCAACGCTGAGGACTGACCCCAGGACTTTGTGTGTGCTGGACAAGAGGAAACAATTAGCTTAACCGTCAAACATTGTAGTAAGTGCTTATTATCTCGTCAAATCATCATACAAATCTCATGAGTAGCACTTGAGAAAACCTTGAGGGTGTTTGGACTGTCAAACTCTTAGCCGTGAGACTCTGTGTGAAATCAGCGGGTTACACCTGATAGTGTGGGCACAGGACGTGTGATCGATGTCTATGCCTTCAACAGTGTTGACATAAAGGGCTGGTAAAGATGTAGTCAGCTAAGTGTGGTGGCATTCAAGAGGCTGAGGCAAGGAGATCATGAGTTCAAGGCTAGCCTGAGCTAATGGTTACGCAATGTCTCAAAACAACAAAAGACTTAGTCATCTCTGGAGGCTTCCATGGTTTAGATGACCTGGGACTGTGCCTGGAGTCCTTCATCTTGGGGACAGTCTGTGCTCTCGGAGCAGGAGCAATAGATGTGTTTCCTCAGGAGAAGGGGAAACCGTGCTGCTGATGAAGCATCGTCCAGTCTGCACCCTCAGCTTGGAGAAACATATGCTTATCCAAAGGTTTATTAGCATATATTAATTATAGATAATAGTGGGTTTCATCATGACATTTTTGAACATGTATAAAAAATATTTTGATTATATTTACCTCCATTGCCCTCTCTTGTACCCTCCCACTGATCCCTAATTTTCCCCATTAGTCTGAGTCTCCAACTCCTCTCTCTTACCCGCCCGCCGCCGCCCCCCATTTAGTCCAGTCTGGCCTCACACTTGCTGTGTTGCCAAAGATGGCCTCACACTCCTGATCTTCCTACCTCCACTTCCCGAGTGCTGGGATCACAGGCACCACCCAATCCCAGGCACGGATTATATACACTCTTGTCTCTCTCCTTCCCACTTCTACTGTCCCCCCCCCCCCCCCCCCCCGTTTGGTCCAGTCTGGCCTCAAACTCCCATGCTAGTCACACACTCCATCAAACTGAGGTACACCCAGTGCCCTTATATTTAAATGCTGAAAAAGCAGCAAGATGAGCGATGGTTGTTCTCCATTGAGGCCTTTTCTATCTGACTTTTCTTCCATTCTTCTTCTTCCTTTTTTAATCTAAAATTCCTAACAGAGTTTAAAGGACAAAAGCTTACTGGTCCTCTACTGAAGCAAATTCAAAGGCTCCATCTGAAGTGCTGGGCCGTGTGACAGCTTTGGGTTTTTTTTTTTTTTTTTTTTTGTTTTTTTTTTTCCTCCAAAGCTCCTCTTAACCTGGGCTTGGCTGGTGCCCAGGCAACAAGCGCTGAGTAAATGAGACAGGAAAAAGCTTTTTGGGGGTTGGCTGTACATGAGACGGAGGCTCAGGCTCGGGAGACCAAACGCAAAGTTGTTTCAGCAAAGAGAGTGGTTGGCCCTCTAGACAATGAGAGGACAGGAGAGGGGACCGGGGGCTGCACTTACCCCAGGAAGGTGAGGAACCGCGGGTCAGTGGCCAGGTTGGCGTCGATGGTCACGGACAGGAACGAGGGACTCACGAGATGGAGCGGCTGCTCGGTGGAAAACTCCAGGTCCACCGCGTCCTCGGCCTGAGCGGTCCCCGCTGGGGCGTCCTGGGCCAGGGCACCGAGCGGCCCCCAGAGCCACAGCAGCAGCAGCAGCCGCCGCCGCATCTCACCTGGCTGGACCGGCGCCGCCGTGAGAGCTCCCGCCCCCGGTACCCGGCCGGCTCGGCCTCCGGCGCCCGGGCTCCGAACCCTCCCACTCCTCCCCTGCGTCCCTCCCCTAGCGCCCTCTTCTCCCCGCCCTCCCCTCCGAGCTCTCTCCCATTTCCGTGCTGACTTCCCCCTCTGCGGCGGCGGTCACGTCCACTTTTGAAAATATCCACACCCATCCGAAGGGTGCGGAGGTGGCCGGAATCCAAGATCCTGGGAGGCCCGGGGAGGGAACGCCCCGGAGCCGCGCGGGGGTTGGACCAGCTTCCTGATGTCCTGCCACACTGTCCGCTCTCCTAGGTCCTTTCCACTTAGCGCCAGGACTCGACCCTGAGTTAAAAGCCCCGGTTGAGGATTCAGCCGGCCCTTACCCCCGCTCCCATCTGCCTTAAAACACTTGACACTTGAGCCTGCCCAAGTCTGACTAACCTAGAGTGTCCTCTGCCGGGATCCGCTTCTCAGGTATCCCACGGTCGCTTGAAAATCTGATCCGAGCATCGGCTGAAACACAGCCAGAAATCAGCCCTCAATTTTCTTTTTCTTCTTCTTCTTTAAAACAACAACAACAACAACAACTCATGAAAACAGTACTTGGGAGAGCCTAAGAGTATAAGATGCTCCTAGGTGGTCGACAGCTAAAACACCCCCACCCCCCGTGCAACTAACCACGCTTGGAATTCGAAGCAAATTCCCCGCATGCGTTTATCCCTTGCTGCTGCCTCAACTTTGCTTTAGTTTTCCCTTGTCATTTACACCCGTATAGAATGATGGCAAACACCAAGTGCTTAAGCTTGGTGTGTGTGTGCCTGATACCCCGAGGGAAGCTTTAACCGTGCTACCTTTCATTTCCACAGCATGCTGCCAATTGTGAATTTTTCTCTTTACACAGGAGGGCACACATAGAGAGAGAGCAATCTGTCCAAGTGTCAGAACTACGTGAATGCAGGTCCACAAGCCCAAGCAGATGGCAGTCTGACTCTATGTCCGTGTAGTCTCCCCGAGGAAGCCTCTCTGTACTTCCAGGTAACTCAGGTCCCCGGAAAACACCCTCACAGCATCCTAACATGTTAGAATTGACTGCACTTGCCGGTACTGTGGCGTTCCTCAGTGCTCACTGTATTCATGGGCTTATAAAATTCTCAAAAGGTTGCGGTGTACCTGCGAAGTGCTCACGCATGGTGCCTGGCCTTCAGTAGGCAAGCAATTCATGCTTACCTGGTAAGCAAATGGCACCAAAACCCTTAGAATTTTCTGTTTAGATTGCACCACCAGTAAAGCAATAAATAAAAATGGCTTGCTTGGTATGGGATGTATACCTAATTTGCACCCATCTGTCTATCCTTAGGCGATTTAAAAATTACATGCATAGTTAATGCTGTGACCTGTATTGAGCTGGTGTGCTATAACACACCACGGGATACAAAGGGAAAAAAATTCATGTTAACAGCAAACTGTCTGGAGTGTATAACCTATGGAAGGGGGAAGCGGGAGACGGTACCTTTTGCCATCTGTGTTATGACATGGATCCACCTCTCACCTCCCTCCTAATGTCATGGATGAAGTCACGCCAGTTCCTCTGGAGTTTTGGGCATTTTGGAAAGGAGATCATTGCAAAGCTCCACATTTGTGACATCCTGAGGTGTGGGCAAGCAGGATCTACAGGCAAGTTGCTAATACGGGACCTGGGAAACAAATAGGAAGCAGAGGCACTGCTGGCTCCGGGTGAGCTCTTGCCGGAGATCAGTTCCGGCTCCAGAGGAAGATGTGGACATATTCAGAGAAATTGTCACTTCAGAGACACTTTATAATAGGACACTTCATGTATGTGTAGGGTTTGGAATCTTGGACCAGTTGTTAATTGTTTTGGTTTTTTTGTTTGTTTGGTTGGTTTTTCGAGACAGGGTTTCCCTGTGTAGCTCTGGCTATCCTAGAATTTCTCTCTGTAGACCAGGCTAGGCATGTGCTACCATCGCCTGGCAATTATTTTTGTTTTCAAGACAGTCTCACAACATGACGAGGCTGGCCCTGGACTCACACATCTGCCTGTCTCTGCCTCCTGAGTGCTGGGATTAACGGCCAACACTGCTCATTATGCTCTGTCTTAGACAAAGCTTCAAATTCATGTGTCGGAAGCACTCAGCCATAGTTCAAAGTTCATTTTTCTTTTTAATTAACCAACTTGAGAGCATGTGACACACTCGGCTCTATTCACAACCTGAAACTTTGTGTTCAGATGAAATAATTAGACACTTACTGATTTGAGTTTTCAGAGACAGGGTTTTGCTTTTTAGCCCAGGCTGGCCTTGAATTTGTACTGATTTTCCTACCTCTGCTCTGGAGAGCTATTACAGATGTGTACCTCTGTGCCCAATTCACCCCTTTAATCTTCACAATGGCTTTGTAAAAGAGTTAAGATCTGAGTTCTAATTCTTTTTTGTTGTTGTTGATTTTGTTTTTGTTTTTTTCGAGACAGGGTTTCTCTGTGTAGTTTGGTGCTTCTCCTGGATCTTGATCTGTAGACCAGGCTGGCCTCGAACTCACAGAGATCTGCCTGGCTCTGCCTCCCGAGTGCTGGGATTAAACGCATGCGCCACCGCTGCCCAGTGGGTTCTAATTCTTAATTCTAAGTTTTCCTACCATCGCACCTAGATTTGGTGACTTGAAAGAAATAAGATTTCACAGATCTTGGGCAGGTAGTGGTGGTGGCACATGCCTTTAGTCCCTGCATGTGGGAGGCAGAGGCAGGAGGATCTCTGTGAATTTGAGGACAGCTTGGACTACAGAGAGAGTTCCAGGACAGCCAGAGCTACATAGAGAGACCCTGTCTCAAAAAAACAAAAACAAACAAACAAACCAAAAAAACAAGCAAAAAAAAAGATTTCACAGATCTTCACTTCACTGTGGACATAACCAGAATCTCTGAATTTGTTTCTGGTTTTTTTTGTTTTTGTTGTTGTTTTGTTTTTGTTTTTGTTTTTGTTTTTTTATACAGTCTCTATCCCAAGTTGGCCTTGAACTCTCTTTGTAGTTGAAGATGACCTTGAACTTGGGTTTTATTTGAAACAGGGTCTCTCTGTCTGAGTTTAGCCTGCCTAGAACTTGTTATATAGAGCAGGCTGGCCTCAGATTCATCCATACAACTCTGCCTCCCCAGTGATGGGAATAAAGGTGCTGTGGGATGTTTTGTATGTTAAATGTGTTGCTCTGATTGGTTAATAAATAAAACACTGATTGGCCAGTAGCCAGGCAGGAAGTATAGGCGGGACAAGGAGAGAGGAGAATTCTGGGAAGTGGAAGGCTGAGTCAGAGAGACGCTGCCAGCCTCCATGATGAGAAGCAGATGTTAAGATACTGGTAAGCCACGAGCCATGTGGCAACTTATAGATTAATAGAAATGGGTTTATTTAAGATCTAAGAACAGTTAGCAAGAAGCCTGCCACGGCCATACAGTTTATAAAAATTATAAGTATATTTGTGTTTACTTGGTTGGGTCTGAGCGACCGTGGGACTGGCGGGTAAGAGAGATTTGTCCTGACCGTGGGCCAAGCAGGACCAGGAAAACTCCAGCCACACTAAAGGTGTGTACCATCCCAGCGTCCTTAAATATCTGACCCTTCTACATCAACCTCCCAAGTGTTGGGATTGCAGGGTGTACCACCAAGTCTGGTTTATGTGGTGCTGGGGTTCGAACCTAGCAAGGCCACCTGCATGCTGAGCAAGCTCTCTACCAACTAAGCGACATCCCCAGCCCCTTTGGCTTCTTTCATTAAGTTTCTATGTACACACATTGCTATAAAGCATATTTTATACTATTCAATGATTCTCTCTCTCTCTGTATCTGTAAGGAAAATGGGTACAGAAAATGAGCCAAAACTATGAGAGAAAGTGTCGATAAGAAGAAATAAGCACCAACAGCCTCATACAATAAACGAATAGATTTTTATATTGTGATCTGGGTAATTATTCAAAAGTCCCAGGAAATAGGCTGAGTGGCTAAATTTGATCACCTATCTCTGGGATGACAAAGGCCTTAGGAGATCCTACTAATTATACTCGTGTCAAAAAAGTATAATACGGTTTACTAAGTGGTACATTATTTATGGCAACACACAGGCTCTGTAAACAGTGTGAGTGGAGTAAACCTGGGGCCGAAAGAACCCAGGAGAACTTCAGGAAGGTGGGAGTGCTGCGGGTGGGAGAAAGCAGACTCACCGGATGGTGTGTTTAGTCTGGGCTCTCTACTATGTTCTGGACTTGTGGGCCATGGTGCTTTGGGTAGACACGAGCGGAAAAACTGAACGTGCAAGGCCCTGGGTTTGATTCCTGATAGTTGAAGTGTACACACACTCACACACACACACTCACATTCTCTCTCTCTCTCTCTCTCTCTCTCTCTCTCTCTCTCTCACACACACACACACACACACACACACACACACACACACACCCCACAAAAAAAAAGGAGGGAGGAAGAAAGGAATAAGGGAATGAAGGATAGTACTTTGAAGGTGTACAAAAAGATTTCCTGATTTGTTGGTCCGGATTCTGAGTTACCTGAGCAGGGAGGCCTGTGCGGTAAACAGTGTTTGTGCTGGAGTCTGCTTCAGTACATTAGTCTTGTACTGACTAGTGCTTGCATTGCAGGTTTGGAGAGAGTGAACGTTGGAGTGGTCACTGAGCAGCTAGGGGACTGCATAGGTGTTGAATGTGCTAATTTCTTAAACATTGATTTTATTTATTTATTGGGGAATGTGAGACAGGGTGTCACTGTGTAGCTCGGCCTGTCCTGGAACTCACTCTGTAGACTAGGCTGGCCTCGAACTCACAGAGATCCACCTGTCTCTGCCTCCTGAGTGCTGAGACAAAAGGCGTACACCACTACACCTTGCATGAAGTTTAACTTTTAAAAGTATTTGTGTGCGTGTGTCTGTGTGAGTGCAAGCATGTGTATGTCACCATGCAGCATATGTGGAGCTCAGGGGATAGCTCAGAGAGACAGTCCCCTCTTCCACTTTGAAACCGGGTCTTTTGTTGAGAGGGCTTTTATCTCTTACATTGGCACATGCATCAGCTTTCTGTATCTACTGCATACATCAGGTTAGTTAGCCAAGAGCTCCCAGGGATTTTCCTGTCTCTGCCTCTCGCCTTGTAGGCATGCTGACGTTATGCACACGTGCCTGGAGTGACTTGAGTTCTGGAGGTCTGACCTGTAGTCTTCATACTTGAGTGGTGAGTGCCTTACCCAGAGTCACCTTCCCAGTCCTGATGGAGTCCTCATTTTAACCTTACAAAGGGGCGGGGTCTTTAAGCGGTGGCTGTGGAGGAGGTGGGGAGATAGTTCCACTGCTCAAGTGTGAGAATCTGGGTGTGACCCCAGAACTGACATAAAAAGCCGAAGGGTAAGCTCAGCACTCGGGAGGCAGAGGCTGGTGGATCTCTGCGTTGGAGGCCAGCTGGCTTACAAAGAAAGTTCCAGGACAGCCAGATGACACAGAGAGACCTTGTCTCAACAAAACAGAGAAAGGCATGGCAAGATGAAAAGGTGGTTGTTAGCCAACTAGTTTAGAGCACTTGGCAAACCTTGCCTCAAAACTTGAGGAACTTGAGAAACCTTGCCTCAAAACAAACAAACAATATAAGTGAGAGGTTGCTTGAGGAACGACACTGGAAGGTATCTTCTGACCTATTCGAACACATGCATGAATGCACTTGCACATACATGTGCATACACATGAACAAGCACACACACACACACACACACACACACACACACACAGCAGTGGTGATGTTACAGAAGTTTAATATTATGGGAATGGGTTCTGTATAAAAGGATTCCCATCCTGGCCCTGCTTAAACCCCTCACAGTGGGATGCTGCGGTAGGAAGTATTCTTGCCTGCCAATTCTGGCCTCCAGAACGGTGAGACATAATTTCCGTTCATTATAAATGACCCGTCACAGGTATTCTGTTAAAGCAGCACCCAAAAGACTAAGGTTGTCACAAGCGTATAGTTACCTGAATATTGTATTAGACCTTGTCATTATTTCATACAGTGAAAATGGAAGCCGTTATTGGTCAGAAACCTGAGTCGTCAGCACCCATCATCTGCATCCAGGCGGAAGCCATCAATGATGCCAATAGAGAGGGCTTTTCTCTCTTACATTGGCACCCGCATCAGCTTTCCGTATTTTTAACAAATGCTGAGGTGAGTCAACTTAAGGGATGGCGTGATGGCTAAGTGGGCCAGGGCGCTTGCCACCCAAACCTGGGGGTCTGAGTTTAGTCCCTGGGCCTGCATAAAGATAGAAGTAGAGAACCAACTCCACAGTGTTGTCCTCTGACCTCCACAGGAACTCTCTTGAGCATGCATACATACATTAATAACAATAAAAACATTTTAAAATCAACTTAAGAAGAGTGAAGTTTTCTTTGGCTCATATTCTTGGAGATCTCAGGCCTCTTTGCTTTGGGCCAGAGGTGGCATGGTCTATCAAGGCAGCAGTGTGCAGCAGAGAGGACCATTCAACTTTTGGCTCAGGTGGAAGAGAAAATGAAAGAGAGTGGGCTTCCGTAACACCTTAGAGGGCACGCATCCCTGACCTCAAATCTCTCTCTTGGCCATACTGCTTAGAGTTTTCACCACTTGCCACTGAAGCTGTGGGCCAGCGTGATGGGTGATGCCGTTCTGTATGCCGTGAATGTGTGTCGCTCTGATTGGTTGATAAATAAAGCTGTTTGGCCAATGGTGAGGCAGAATAGGGTTAGGCGGGACAGTCTAACTAGAGAGAGGAAGGAGAAAGACAGAGGGAGGAGACGCTGCCAGCCACTGCCAGGAGAAGCAAGATGTAAAGGTACCGGTAAGCTTCGAGCCATGTGGCAAAGTATAGATTTATAGAAATGGGTTAATTTAAGATGTAAGAGCTAGCTAGCGAGAATCCTGCCACGGCCATCATTTAAAAATAATATAAGCCTCTGTATGTTTATTTGGGTCTGAGTGGCTACAGGACCGGTGGGTGAGAGAGATTTGTCCTGACTGTGGGCCAGGCAGGACACAGGAAAACTCCTGGCAACACCAGTGATCAAGCCTATACACATGGACCCCTGGGACACAGTCTCTTCTTATGCTAGAAATGGGCAGAGTGTGGGACACACATTTAGAATTCCAATTCTGGGGCAGGGAGATCAGGAATTCAAGACTTAGCTACCTAGAGTTTGAGCCTCCTGGACACATGAGTACCTATCTCAAAAGACAAAAAGGGGATTGGAGAGATGGCTCAGTGTTTAAGAGCACTGGCTGCTCTTCCAGAGGACCCAGGTTCAATTCCCTGCAACCACATGGTGGTTCACAGCTGTCTATAACACCAGTCCCAGGGGATCTGATGCCATCACACAGAAATGAATGCAGGCAAAAACACCAGTGCACATAAAATAAATAAATTAATTAATTAAGAAAAAAGAAAAAATATGACACAACCAGGAACAAGTAAACATAATAATGATTGGCATTGATTTTTTTTCCTTTTTTTTTTTTAGGATTTTCAAGACAGGGTTTCTCTGTGTAGCTTTGGAGCCTTTCCTGGAACTCACTCTGTAGCCCAGGCTGGCCTCGAACTCACAGAGATCCACCTGCCTCTCCCTCCCAACTGCTGGGATTAAAGGTATGTGCCACCATGCCCAGCTCGGCATTGATTTTTTAAAGGGAGGATGTTGGTATTGTGGTTATTTTTCAAGGATCCTTGATTTCCAGAGCTATTTGCTGAAGTGTTTGTAGGTGAACTATAAGATGTTTAGGATCTGCTTCAAAATAATCTCAGATGGATGCAGCCGGGAATGTAGCTCATTTGTTAAGAAGCCCTGGGTTTGGTCCCCAGGACTACATGAAACCAGATGTGACAATGTGCACCTGTGATCCCAGCACTTAGGAGATAAAGGCAAGTGGATCAGAAATTCAAAGTCATCCTTAGTGACACAGAGTCTGAGGAAGTGCTGTATGAGCCCTGGCTTAAGAAAAGGTTGTCAAAGTTGTTCCTTTGTGTGTCTGGATTCTTTCACTTTTTTTCATAGTGCATTTAAGTTTTGCTTGTATTGTAGCATGCATCTGGACTTCCGTTTCTTCTTACCGTTGAATAATATCCCCTTATAAGACTATGCCAGGGGCTGGAGAGATGGCTCAGAGGTTAAGAGCACTGACTGTTCTTTCAAAGGTCCTGAGTTCAATTCCTACCAACCACATGGTGGCTCACAACCATCTGTAATGAGATCTGGTGCCCTCTTCTGGCCTGCAGTCATACATGCTGCATACATAATAAATAAATAAATCTTTTTTTTTTTTAAAAAAAAAAAAAAAGCCCTCAACAGTGGTTGGCGGGGGGGGGTGGGGTGGGAGGAGACTATGCCACACCGGACCAGGGATGTAGCATGCCCTAGGTTCAATCCCAGCCTCACAAACCAAAGCTCAAGAAACAAACCCACCTTGGATACTCCGCATGTGTTTGTCCATCCATCGATAGACATTTGTGTTGTTTCCCCTTTCTGGCTCTTGCATAGGATGTTCTTATCAACATTTATATACAAATTTTGTATAGAGATACATTGTTCTTTCTTTGGGGTACATACTGAGGTGAGAAATTGGTGGGTCCCGTGATAATTCCGCTTTTAACTTTTGGAGGAACTTGGCCCAAGCTGTTTTCTGTACTGACTGTACTAGATTCATTTCCACCAGCAGGGTGTGAAGGACCTCCGTTTCTCCATGTTTTCTCCAGCACTTCTTATTGCAGCCACTAGGAAAGCTCTCTGTTGTCTTAGGTTCCCTGGCTGTGGTACTGAACACGAGCATTTCCCTTGGAAACAAGCTAAAGGGAACAGAGGCTCCTATGAAGCTTTATTGCAGTCTTTTCCTGAAGAATCGGTGATCAGTGCCCCGGGAGCGCTGTTCAGCCAGCAAGTGGAGGAATCAGTGGCCCCTTTATTGGGTTGCTTTCGGGGCCAGGGGCTGGTCGTGAGTATGGCGCTCAGAATTTTCTTGTCTGTTTTTGAGACAGGGTCTTACTATGCATCCCTGGCTGTCCTGGACTCACTATGTAGACCAGTCTGGCCTTGAACTGACAGAGATCCACCTGTCTCGGCCTCTCCAGTGCTGGAATGAAAGGCATGTACCACCACATCCTGCTAGGTTATGGTTCTTAGGTTGAAGGCTGGTTGATTCCTGGAGACACCATGGTGCTCCCCTCAGACGAGGAAGGAGTGCTGGGAAGGGCACATTCCACAGGCAGTTCAAAAGGTAAGGCAGGACAGGGGAAAGACACTGCTGCTTTCCGTGGGTAACACATTATGCATCAATGACTAGGAATTTATCAGCCTCTTATCCTATGGTGGTCCCCCATATCTCATCTGGACCCAAGAATTAAATTGATAGGAAGCATGCCAGCAGGAGGAAGGCATACACATGTGTTCAGCATCATAGTGCTCATCTTTCTGTTGCCGTGATAAGACACCATGACCAAAAGCAATTTATAGAAAGAGTTCATTTCAGTTTGCGGTTCCGGAAGGCTAGAGGGCCACCATGGTGGGGAAGACTCTGCTGCCGGAGGCCTGGGAACAGGAAGCTGAGCGAGAACAACCCAACCGCACACAGGAAACAGAGAGCAAGCGGGAAAGAGGAGGACGCTGCAGACCTTCAAAGCCCACCCCAGTGACCACTTTCCCCAGCGAGGCTGAACCACCCTCACGTTTTCTCTGTGGTAAATAGGAGTTATTGCTGGGCGGAGAACTGCTAAGAAACCGCCAAAACAATTTTTCGTTGTTGTTGGTTTGAGACAGGGCCTCCCTGCTTAGCCCTGGCTGTCCTGGAACTCACTATGTAGACCAGGCTGGCCTTGACATCACAGAGATCCACCCGTCTCTGCCCCTTAGCGCTGGGATTAAAGGCGTGAGCCACCGCACCCAGCCCCAAAACAGTTTTTAAAGCATTACCATTTTGTGTTTTGTTAGCTTAAAACGTTTTCGCTCTTCTGGTGGGTGTGCAATCCTGCCTCGCCGTGGTTTTAGTTTCCATATCTCTGGTGACTAATGATGGCTCTATGTGCTTATTTACCATTTGAATGGGTTCCTTTATAGCGTGCTTGACTATTCAATTTTTGTTTTTGCTCATTGGACAGCATTTTAATGTGTGAAAGGATTATACATCCTTCAGGACAGAAAAAAAAAAAACCAACCTAAATTCTATGAATTCAGATGAGTGAAAAGAGATAAGGAAGTGCAAAATACATTGGCTTGGTAGGTGTCAGAGTCCTGTGAGCTGGTTTAAGAATTAGGTCCCAGCGAGGGGTCGCAGCACCTGCTAATAATCCTGACACTCCAGAGGCTAAAGCGAAAGGATCATGAGTTCATTTTGAGCTATACGATGAGACCGCGTCTCACTGAACTGGACTGGGGTTGTGGCTCAGTGACAGAGGGCTTACCTAGCCTAAGTCCCCGTGTCCCACCCCCAGCACTATAAAAGAAGAAAGAGTGAGGAAGAGGAAGAAGTGGTCCTGATGAGACCCTGGCTCTGGAATGTGGGCTAGTGTGATCAGTGGCACAGTTGACCAAAGCAGGCCCCCTCCCATGGGAAAAGCACTAAGGTCATATTTCATCACTGCACTGCTGGACAAATGACGTAATTCCAGCTGAGGGCTGGGGATGGAGCTCAGTCAGTGGAGTATTTGCCTTTTGTGCACGAATTCCTAGACTCAACCTCAGACCCTGCATGCAATAATTCATGGTAGTATATACTTGTGATCCCAGATGGAGGCAGGAGGGTCAGAAGTTCAAGGTCATCCTCAGCTGCTGAGTGAGTTGGAAGCCAGTGTGTGCCATATGAAACATCTTTTCAAAACAGCAACACATGCTGAATTTGGTATTATATGCTTATTATTTTAAGATTAGGTTAAGATCTTTCTTCTAATTTAAAAGAAATTAAAACATATTTGCCGACAACCCAGGCACCATATCTTTGCTTAATGGATAGGTTAGCCCTGTAAGTGAGCATGCCCTCCAGAAGTTGGGTCATTCAGCTATCATTTCTCATCCATGTAGAGGTACCGTGCAACACCTTGGATTCAATCCCAGCACCACATAACAAAACTTCCCCAAGTCTCAAAGGCTAAAGGCAAAGCTGTCCTGGAGGCCTGCCCTAGAGGACTTGTTAGGAACCTCTGGGGGCTTTTGAACCCCTAAGCATCAGAGCAGTTATCTCTGGAGGATGTGGAATATGGTCTTCTCCTTGGGACAAGCCTCTTGCTTTCAGAAAACATGAAATATAGGGTTGTTCGGGAGAACCACATCCAGACTGTACAGGTTTTTAAAGCTGTCCTTATTCCTACTTTATGTGAGTGAGCATTTGCCTCAAGTGTGTCTACACACCAGATGTATGCCTCATGTCTGCAGAGTCCAGAAGAGGGGTCCGATCTCCAGGAACTGGAGTTCCAGATGTTCACAAGCTGTCATGTAAGGGCTGAGAATTGAACCTGGGTCCTCTGAAAGAGCAGTCAGTGCTCTTAACTGCCAAGCCATCTCCCCAGCCCCTGAACTATCCATTTTTGATACAGAAATGCTTAAAATAATTCGGCCTATTAGAGTAATATTTTAGCTTTGTTATTGAAAAGACACAAGACACCCCAAGACCAAGTTCTCAGCACAAAGGGTCCCCCACCCCCACCCCAGGGACAAAGGGCAGGGAATAAGAGGCAAAGACAGGAGACAGAGGATGAGGGAGAAGGGGAAGGGAACCAGGGAGAGGGTAAAGGATATTTGTCCCCGAGGGACAAAGGACTGCTTCTGGTTAGAGGGGAGACAGACATTGCCCATAGCAAATGACAGTTGGTAAAGGTAAAAGGGGAAACCCCTGTGTTAGGATGAGTTGGTTAATTTTGATTGGACAGGTTAATTAGTGTAACCAAAGGGGGCTTTGGATTCTAGACTTCAATGCTTCCATAGCAGGACCGTGGCAGTCAGCCTCAGGAGGAGGAAGAAGCCAAATAAGGGAACAGACCCTGGTGTCTAGCTTTGGGAATGGAATCTGACAGTTTAGCGAGGCAGAGGGGCTGGGGGGGAAGGTCAAGGCAAAACCTGCCGTCAACATCTGTGCCGTTATCAGGCTGCGAGAGCCCTTCATTTACCTAGATTATCTGTGCCCTTGAACAAGTAACAGCTCATATTTTTTTTTTCTTTTTGGTTTTTGAGACAGGGTTTCTCTGTGTAGCCCTGGCTGTTTTGGAACTCGCTCTGTAGACCAGGCTGGCCTAGAACTCACAGAGGTCCACCTGCCTCTGCCTCCCGAGTGCTGGGATTAAAGTTGTGTGCTGCCACCACCTGGCAATAGATCATATTTTTAAGTTTAGTGTTAGCAGTTTGTTAGATTTTAAGATATTCAAGAACACGGGAAGGTTTTGTTTATTTACATAGTTTAGTGGTGAAGAAAATCAAATATTATGAATGTATCAGTCTACCTGGAAATAGCCAAGAGGATATACTTACTTAATTAAAATTCTTTAAAATGTTGACATTGTCTGGACTTCTAAAGCAAATTGTAAGTTCTTAACATTGGCTTTTTAAGAACTTAAGAAATATAGGGTTTGAATAATTTGAAGCTATTTACTGTTTAACTTTATCGATTATTGTAGTGTGTGTATGATCTGTGTCTGAGTGTGGGCCATGTCATCTGAGGGGAGGTCAGAGGACAAGTTCTACTATAAAGTGAACTCAGGTTGTCAGGCTGTGCGGGAAGGGCTTTATCCCCTGAGGCATCTCATTGTCCTCAAACAGTAACTTCTAAAGTGAAAATAATATTCTCTCTGCGAACAAAAACTACCCGTGAAGAGACAGAGAAACTCCTCACACTGACTCTATGTGCCACAGAAGAGGAATGCTGTGTTGGGTTCACAGTGAGGAGAGCAGGTGTGGAAAGCGCCAGGAGGGACCTGCTGCTCTCCTCTGAGCTTCCTGCTTCTCATTGTTGGGGTCTCTGTCCTCGGGTTAGCCCTGACTTGAACTAGGAATGTTCAAATGTGAATTCATTTGCACACTTGCCCTTGCTGACAGCCCAGTGTCAAAGCTGATCAATGTGCCGTGCTCTCCTTCCTGTGACATCCACTTTGAAATGCCCATCAGCACCTGCTCTCTCCACCCCGGTTTGCTTCTATCTTGGCCCAGGCTCTGCTTTTGCATTATTTATCCGGCTATTTATTCCACCCAGATTCCTCCTTGTACTCCCTGGGTGCAAATTAGAACTTTTCAAAACAGCCTCAAGTTTTCCAGTCACTGGGGTCCTATTTACCCTCATTTACTGGAGTAAGAATCCCTTCAATGGTGCCCTAGTGGCTTGAGTAAATGGATGCCCCTCTCGAATTGCCTAATTGCATCCTGAGCACGACTTGGCCATTGGACAACTTCCAGAGTTCTATTTTTATTTATCTCATTATTATCTTTGTAGTTACTTAGATAACTTCTCAGAGTAACCAGATGGTATTTTTGGGTAAGGAAAACTAAAGCCCCTGGGCTTCAGCTGTGAGCTATTTCAGGTGGCTATATGGGGACACATATTATATGCAAAGAGTATCTGTTTTAAATGTGAAGGTCATAATGTGCTTATGTGCAGACATACCCATGGCATTGTTTTCCTATTAAAGTAACAAAGTCTTGTGAGAAAAGGGAAGGCCGGGATGGGAGAGTATGCTCAGTGTACAATATCTGCTTGCATGAAAACAAAGGTTTTTAAACTTACAAAGTCTTTGCTCCCTGAAGTGTTGTTACCGTCACACCACAGTGTCTACCTGCTCTCACGCCTCCAAAAACTTCGTCCCCCCCTCTTACAGAACTGACTCTGGTGTAAATTTGTTCTGTGAGCTCCTGTTGGTATGTGAATGCCAGGTCTTGTAAGAGGATTCTGAGGCCATTGCTGGGGAGCACCCCCAGCCCCTCAGCATCGTATCTGTTGAATCTGAGGAGCCCCTCTGCAGAAACAGAAACAGACATGCTCAGCCAAGCAAAGGTAGATCAAGCTTGGGGTCATGCCAGAGAGACAACACAGCCCGTTTCTGACAGCTTTCTGGCTCCTTGGTCCAATCCCTGGGAATTACCCAGTGCAAAGCTGGTCGGACCTGTGAGCTACCCTGTGTTCACAGAGAGGCCTATGCTTTATCCCAGTTACCTTGCTTAGCTTTTACTTAATACAAACTAAACAACTTTGACTGGGAAGTAAAGGTCTTTTCATGGGGAACTGGAGAGATGGATCCATAGTTAAGAGCACTTGCTGATTTTGCAGAAGACCTGACTTCAACTCTCAGCACCCATATTAGACAGTTCACAATCACCTGCAACTCCATTTCCAGGGTATCCTACGACCTCTTCTGGCCTCTGTGGGCACCAAGCCCTCATGTGGTACACATATATACATGCAGGGAAATACATACACACAGGCAAAAACTCTCACATATGACAACATCAAAATGCATAAAATGAAATAAAGCAAATAATGCAAAAATACTACACTAAACATGCATAGAGATGAGCATTGTAATTTCTCCTTGATTATCTCAGGAACTTTTATTTCTCAGTGGAGATTTATAAATCCCATCGTATATTGAGCTTACCTACCGGCTTAGACATTTGACAAGTCTGTGGCAGACTGTGTTAACTGGATACAGTACAGTTTCTGGCATCCAAAGAGTGTACCAACAAACAGACAACACCATTGCCGTATACTAAATGCTTGTGGCCAAAATCCACACATTGAACCCAAGTGCTCAAAGTTATTTGGAGGTAGAGGCTTCAGAAGGTGGGTAGGTCACAGAGGTGGAGTCCTCACGAAGGAGATTAGTGTTCATATAGAAGGAACCGTAAGAAGGCTCTCCTATTGTGAAAAAACAAAATTCCCAGAGAACTATGCCCCCTGAAACAGAAAGCTGGACCCCTCCAGGCACTGAGCCCATGGGAATCTTGACCTCAGCTTCCAGGGCTCTGGTAAACAACTTGTTTATGAGCAGTCCGGTCCGGTCTGTAGTACTTCTTTTATAGCAGCCAATGGCCCGAAAGAGCCACTGAACTATGTGTCAATTTCTTCTTTCTGTTTCTAGCTAACGAGCCACTGAACTATGTGTCAATTTCTTCTTTCTGTTTCTAGCTAACGGGGAGAGAGGCGTGATCAAGGACGAGCTTGTTGGTCTGGACAGAGTCCTCCTAGGCCTACACCAGGCCCAGTCTCTTGTAAACAGAGTTTTTCTGTTCTGACCGCCTGGTCCCAAATAAACACACAAAAGCTTCTATTAATTACAAAATGCTCAGCCAATAGCTCAGGCTTATTATTAATAACTCTTACTTTTAAATTAACCTATGTCTATTAATGTTGTTTTAAAAAATGATAAGTGGCGCTGTTACAGGGCGAAAAGGTCATAAGACGTGACAAAACCCAGTATCAGAGCTTTAATAGGGGGGTGAGGGGTTGGACAAAAGAACCAGGCCTGGGGAAGAAGCACATGCAGAGAGCAGAGATGGGAGAGGGAAGAACAGAGAGGAGGGGTCTGTGTCCGGCTTTTTAAGGATTCCCATGCACACGCATGTGGGCTTACAGAGCTACGCCAAGCATGCGCTGATTGCAATCGTGCTGAGCGCATTTGCGTGATCACACAGTACACTGATGATGTAAGACCCTTTGCTTAACTACTGAACTGTGTATGTGCGGTCATGCAGCTGGAGGAGCAGCAGAAGCCTAACAATTAATGTATGTATTGCCACGTGGCCCGTGGCTTTACCAGTCCTCTGGCATCTTGCTTCTTGGGGAGCTTGCTCATGTCTCTCTGGACTCCACTCTTCTTCATCCCAGTTCTCAGTTTGATTGTCCTGCCTAACTTTATCCTGCCTTGCTATAGGCCAAACAGCTTTATTATTAACCAATGAGAGTAATACACATTCATAGCATACAGAAGGATCATCCCCCAACAGTCTGTCTCTCTCTCTCTCTCTCTCTCTCTCTCTCTCTCTTCTCTCTGCCTCCAACTTGTGAATAAGATGTCAGCTCCCGGCTACTGCTCCAGCACCATGCTTCCTGCCATGATGGTCATGGACTCACCCTCTGAAGCTGTAAGCTAGCCCCCAATGTCCTGGCCATGGTGTCTCTTCACAGCAGCAGAACAGTAACTAAGACAGGGACTCACCTGGGTAGAGTGCTTAAGCACCACTCACGTGTCTTAAGGAGAATGTGTGTGTGTGTTACCTGGGCTCATGGAGGCCAGAGGAGGCAAGGAGGACCTCAAGTGTCCTGCGCTGTCACTCTCCACTATATTCTTTAGGCAGACATCAACAAGCCCCACAGAAATAACAAGTGGGTTCAGTTGTATTTGGCTTTTTGAGTGGGTCCTGGAGATTTGGGTCCTTATGGTTTGCACAGCAAGTATTCTTTCCCACTGAGCTGCCTCTCCAATCCCAGAAGGGAACTTCTTATAGCAGTAATTGGGTACTTTCAAAGTTGCACAGGGAGCCAGAAAAGAGGCTCACAGCTAGACCTCTGGGATGATCCCAAAGAACATGGCAGACTTGGATGTCTAGAGACTCATCAGAGCACCTGCCAGAGGGTCACAGTCTCACTGGGAAGATGGCCTCTTCCTCACTCCCACTGTAAGACATTGAGAGTGACTCTAATAAAGTTAAGGCTTACAGACGCCACTTACCCAGCAAAACAATTAATCATATAACTGGCTTGGTTCTTAAATCACCAAGGCAGATGCTGTTACTGTGAGGTCTCAGAGATCCAGAACAAAAGGCTGAGGTGCCTAGTAACATATCAAAGCAGACACAGCCAGCTCTCCCAGCATCAGTCAGTGCCTGTGGCTCCTCCCAATGCTTCTCACCCAACCGCTGCTCTAAACTTCTCCAGCCCAGGGAGGGGGCAAGGTTGGGCTTCTGCTTCCCGATCCCAAGGTCCCCAGCTTGATTGCTATATCATTCAGCCAATTTGACTACACTGGTCCCTTGGGTTGGCCGCATCATCTCTTGGTTGGTAGCTTCTCTCTCGCTCTCCATCATCCTCTCTCCTCTCATGGTCCATGTTCATCCTGCACTCTCCCTCTGCCAGCTTTCTCTCTTACAGCTACAATAAAAATCTTCTCCACACCTTAGGAATAGTCACGTCCTCTTCCTTTCCTTTCATTTCTTTGTTGAGTTACTAACCTCATTGTCCAGACGAGGACACTGAGGACGAAGAGTAATCAGAAAGTCACATGGGAAGAGAGCAGCAGTAGAGATGTGCATGCAGCCCCTTGGTGTAAGCCACCTTACTCTAAGCAATGGTTTTGTTGTTGCTGTTGTTTTAAGACAGAGTCTTATTGTGTCTCCCTGGCTGGCCTGGGATTTGTAGACCAAGCTGGGCTTGAAGAACTCACAGAGATCCTCCTGCCTCTGTTTCCCAAGTAAACACTGGAATTAAAGGCATGAACCTCCACACCTAGCCTTAAAGTAGGGGATTTTGGTTTTCCTGACTCTGCTGCTCTTGAGCACCCTAGATGGGGACCTTGGTAGCAGCTGTGCGGCTGCCCACCCCATCTATCCACTAGCAGCAGCTGCACAGCCAGCATCACCATGGCAACAGTCAGTGGTCAAAGAGTCCAATCTGCTTGTCATCTGCTGCCCTGAGATAAACTCACCACAGGCTCCTATCACGGCAGTTCACCAGGTCTGGATTGTAGCTGGCACACATTTCTGTCTGAAGAAGGC
>CABHPP010133063.1:12999-50230 GCA_902168425.1 Peromyscus attwateri
GAAGAAGAAGAAAGAAAGAAAGAAATCAAAGCATCATCTTCCTCTTGGGAACAACTTAAGATTGGCGGGGGAGGGGGGGGGTCGCTAGTGCTCCCAGAGCCTGGGACTCTACCCAATTTCCGAGGTACTTTTGGGTCTTCAGATAGTAAGTGGGGTTTGGGGGTGAGGGCACGAAGAACTGAGCTACAGAGCCTAGGTTTGTGCGATTTCTTGGAGCGAGGCATCAGCTGGAAGAACCCGCTGCTGCCTCCTTAGGCTGCACAAAAGTTTCCTAGGCGGCAGAGCTCGGCAGGAGGGACGCCTCGTGGGACTCTGCTGAGCAGGGCTGGGGCTCGGCGGGCTGGGTAAGACCTGGCCCACTGTCCCTTCTGGAGCGCCCCGGCCTTGATGCAGACGAAGTTTGACAACTTCTTAGTTTGGAGAGGTCGCGCCCGCCTAGTCAAGCATCGCCTTCTGATCCACTGCAGTGACCGAGGGGTGGGAGACAAGGGGTGGGAGTCGGACAGAGGGGGGACGACTCATTCCACGACAAGCCCCTACTTTTTTGTTTTTGTTTTTACTCTCCTGTAGGGAACTACAAAAACCACAAACTCACCCACAGCGGCGAGAAACAGTACAAATGCACCATCTGCAACAAGGCCTTTCACCAGGTCTACAACCTCACCTTCCACATGCACACCCACAACGACAAGAAGCCGTTCACGTGCGCCACTTGTGGCAAAGGTTTTTGCAGAAACTTTGACTTAAAGAAACATGTGCGCAAACTTCATGACAGCGTGGGTCCCGCCACCGCCCCCTCTGCAAAGGACCTGGCCAGGACAGTTCAGAGCTGAGAGCTACTGCCTTGCTTTTCCTTCCTGCCCTGTACCAACCCAAGCAAATCACACGTATAAACTTATTTCTAAAATTAAAAGGAAAAAAACTATAGCAGAGAGGCTAAAATCTATTTATCGAAACCAGCATATTTTTGGGAAAGATAAACGTGTCCTCAATGACCAGCAGCAAACACGTGGCTCCCGCCTTTGTACATTCAGGAAACGTATTTAAATCCAGTGCGCTGAAACATATTTAATTCCAGGCCTGGGCTTCTCCTCAGGCAGCCGGCTTTTAATCCCAGCCTGTCACCGTGAGCGCCTAGAAGAGCGTGATGTCCCCAGCCATCTTCACACAACCTTGTAATCTCTCCTGTACAAGCGAACCCGGATTATTACACATATATAACTCAATAAACAGAACCATTAGTGCGTGTTTTCTTTTCCCCATCCCCTCGCCACGAAGTCAGATCAGCAAATACAAAGAAGGAGGTGGAAGTGGGAATTTATAGCTTTTCTTTTCCCAAATGAGACTTCCTTGGGACACCGGGGCCAAACTGAGGCTAAACCCGTACTCCTGGTATGCTGGTATATTAAAGCACCCAGGAGCATGGGCCAAAAGACCTCCATCCGACTCCATCAAGAGCCCAAGGTTTTATTTGGTGACTGAGATACTTGGGATTCTTATTTGGGTGAGAAAAAGAAAATTTAAGGGTTAAAAGTGTCTGGATGCCGTGTAGTAGCAGTTGGGTACCCCCCAACTCAGCAGCACTCAGTGCAGGAAGAAGGCCAGGGCTTGAGGAGCGCAGTCACTGTCCGAGCCCTTCTGGTGGCGGCCGCTAGAGGTTGTCCGGCCTTGGGCGAGCTCGCGGTGTCCCTTGCCTACACTCCAGGTCCGGGCTAGCTACAGGGTACGCACGCGGCACCCTGCCGCGGGAGGGCGCGCCCAGCTCCCAAAGCTGGTCGCTGTGTTCTCCCGGGTCCTGATTACCACGCTGTTAGCCCACTTCCTCAAAAGCTATCTCTGCCGCCATGCACACTGATGAAATGATCTCACGCTTGCTTTCTAAGTAATGACCCAAATTAAGAGAGAAAACAGAGACCCTTCAAACAGCATTACATTAATCATCTAATCATTCCCAGGAGGGGGCCGGCCGCCGCCGCCCCGTTTGATCCGAATCTAGATAATCAAGAGCTCGGATTACTGGCGCGTCGCGCCTGGCCTCCTCCCTCCGCCCTCACTCCCCTCCACACTTTTAATATCGGCACGGTGATTCAGCCCACGTCTTCTGGAACATTATTTTCCTACACCAGAGGAAACGCGGCGCGGGGCCCAGGAGTGCTCTTCCACGCAGCCTCCGAGTTGAGGAGGCGAGGACTTCTGAGTGCTGACCCCACCCGGATTTCCACCGCGGTGGCGGCTATTTGGAGGGAAGGATGGTTACCGCAAAGGGCAATCCCAGGTAACTCTGACAGTAACGAGTGAACATTAGCCCAACGCGTTGTATACAGTAGGCACTCATTACTGAGAATGCCAGTGACTTCCACCAGGAGAGAGAGAAAAAGAAGGAAAAAAAAGTAACCCTCCTATTTCCAAGGCTTTCTTTCTCAGCCAGGCACTCAACACCTTCTCTGTAGCTTTAGCAACAATTTGCAAGCTGCTCTCTCTCTCCCTCTCTCTCTCTCTCTCTCTCTCTCTCTCTCTCTCTCTCTCTCTCTCTCTGTGTGTGTGTGTGTGTGTGTGTGTGTGTGTGTGTGTGTGTGTGTGTGTGGTTATTCCCACTCTATGGAGAAAGAAAGAGAGGCAGAGACCATCTAAATGACATGCCCAGGGTTCCAGGGCGAGGTAGGGCAGGGATCCAAAGTCCGGGCTTCTAAGAGACCATCGCTTCCTTCAGTTTTCATTGATGGAAAGCAGTCTCAGGATTGTGGCCTGGAGACGCTCCTGGCCAGGGTGGAAGATCTATCCTGGTCACAGCCAACCCTTCTGTCCCAATCCGAAGACCCATTGCGCTGAGAAGGAGAATTGTCGATTTTGTTTGCACAGAGGACAGCGACAGCTTCCTCAGGCTGTCGCAGGGGTATTTTTAGTACCTCCGATTCAGAAATAGGAACGCGTACATTAGAATTCCATTTCCTGAAAGGAGAGCGTCCTCGTTTTTTTTTTGTATTCCTCCCCTTCCTCCTCCCTCAAGTCTGGGAAGACGCAGCCAGGGGAGGGGGACGAGGAAGCCAGAGGGAATTTAAATGCTATCTTGTTCTGGCTGTAGTTCCCTGAGGAGAGATCGGGACCCACAGGAGCAAGCAGATTTAACTTCCAACTCTCTGTGCATGCTATAAATCCCAGGAAACCCCGAAGGGGTGAGGAGGACTTGGCCGCAGGGAATATGCACTTCGCTCCTGGAGACTGCTTGAGTTTGAGAAGTCAGCCCCTCCAATTCTTTTCAAAGTGTTTTATTAACTTTGCTTGACATTATTACACCCCACTCAGTTCCTGAACAGCTGAGTGCTCTGTAACAGTCATTTCCATCAAAACTCTCTTCTTCTTTTTCTTCTTCTCTCCCTCCTCCTCTCCTTCCTCCTCCTCTCCTTCCTCCTCTTCCTCTCTTTCCTCCTCCTCCTTCCTCTTTCTCTTTTTTCTCTCCCTCCTCCTCCTCTCCCTCCCCCTCCTGTTCTCCCCTGAGAGGCCTCTTTTCAGATGTGCTGCTTGGAGAGCCTATCATGACAAACCAAACGTATCTTCTTAAATACCTTGGGAAGATATTTATACAAAGGCAGAAGCTGGGATATTGAGGGTGGGGGAGCTTGCTTGCAGGTGGGAATTGTGGTCAAGTGTTCTCTTAAGAAAAACTGGTCAATGAAAGAGGGAGCATGCCATCCAGAGAGCTAGTTTTTTAACCATCAAGCAACAGAATCTTGAGAAAGTCTTCTGTTGTAACTTTTCATAAAAGGATCTCCCATCTTATAAACTGGAAAAATGTGTTTTCAGGTTTTGGCAGTGTTGAAGTGCTATGGGGATTGTTTCCTTGCAAACTCTGAAGGAATAACACACTACTCAGGTGGAGATGGCATTTCCCTCCTGCTCACCCCTCCTGCCAGGAAGAGGTGCTCTGACTACAGGTGAACCTGCGCAGTTTCCCCTCACGTTCGAGCCCCTTGAGGTTGTTTCTCTTAACTTGATTGTTACTTAACCTTCACACCCGCTCCTGTCAATCATGCGTACCTGAGAAGGTGGTATTTCACATCTGATGGTAATTGTAGGTAAACAGTTGTTCTGAATCCAGGCTGAGCTCTGGCTTTCTCGGGTTGGAAGTCATTCCCTAGTTAAAGAGGTCTGTTAGTTTGGGTGTGGAATCCAGGAAAGAATTCCTTCACCTGAAAAGAGAAGAACCCTGGGGGCACCTTCCATAGCCAGCACCTGGCTCCCTCATGACCATCTTAGCCTGCCTCCTTCTTAGCTTTATGCATCGGAATTGGTGGGTGACAGGCTCTGTTTGCTCTCATTTTTTTCCTCCTTAATATTAAATTGTTTGCATGACTTGGAGTTTTCAATATTAATAAATAACTTAAACAAGGTAGTCATCCACTGCATATTAATATTCTAACCTTGATTAAATCAAAGAGGCCACCCAGAAAAAAATATTTAAAAAAAAATCAAATTGCGGGGGAAGGGAATCCTGTCATAGACACAAAAAAGACTCCAATTATCTTTTCCCTACAAGATGTTTGTTCTGTCCATGACTGCTCACACTTCAGCAATCTTGCCAGCAAGACTCAAAAAAAAAAAAAAAAAACCTTCTTCCAAAGCCACAGCCTTGTACATAACAGATTGTACAGTCCTATTGCCTTAGGCGGGTTAGAGGTTCCTCTCCACAAAGAGCGACACAGAGAAGTGCCAGCATCCAGATACATTTTGGGGGGCACTCTGCATGCTCTTGCCTTGGCTGCAGAAATGGGTTTACATGGGGCCCCAATTTGCTGTTTGGCTCACAAGAAGGTAGAGGGCTGCTGAGCCAGACCCTAGAGCAGTAAGATGTCAGGTGTGCCGGTGGTAAATGGGCTGGGGGAGGGGAGGGCAGAAGGGGGTGCTGCCAAAGAGGGTACCCGAGTCTTGAGAAAACGCTGGGAAATAAACAACCTCAAGGCAGCTGCGTTGCCCTTTTCCCTGCACTTCCCTCTCAAACGTCTGAGCAACCAGTTTGCTCCCAGAAACATGTTAATTGCCAACGGAGCTCATTAAGGCATGCACATGCAAAACACAGCAAGAAAGATTAAGTGGACAAAAGCGCAATAATGAACTGTCAACAATCGGGCCCATCTACAGAACCAGGATCACTCAAGAACGAGGCATTTAGAGGCAACAAAGGATTGTCTGGGACAGGAAGAAAAGACGACCTAGACTTTTGTTTAGTCAACACAATTGATTACAAATGAGAGATTAACAGGATAGCTTCAGATTTTTTTTTTTAAAAAAAGAGGCAGAAAAGAAAAGTCCAATTAAGTCCACCGAATGTTAACTACATTGCGTTCCATGCCTAGCCCCAAAGAAATTCTCATTAAACCATCCCTGGCGATCCCTTTTGGAAAGTAATTTGTCTCCCTGATGGAGCAGAGAAAGAGAATCGTGTAAAAGAAAGCGTTAGTTCTTGGCACAATGAGCTTAGGAGACACACTAGAAAGAGCCAAAGGGGGAGTTAATGAGCATCTGACAAGCCGCTTGGATTCCGGCCTAGAGAACAGCGATGAAAAGATGAAATTGGCCAACAACTATTCTTTATATCAAACATAAAAAGGCCAATCCGAAATGGGGCTGCTCAAGACTGGATGAAAGTACGCAGCTCAAGAAAAGGAAGCCGTGGCCAGGCCCCTTGCTGGACAGTGGACAGACAGTCTGAAGAACTCAACAGGCCAAAAGTTAGGAAATTAGGTGAAAAGGAGGCGCTCTGTAGAGGACGACCTCCCCACCCTGACCTTTGCAGGTGCTGAGCTGAAACTCTAGCGGCCCATCCCCCACCCTCTGAATATTTCTTTGGGAGTGAGATTGTAACATGCCTGCATTTGAGGAGTACCTCCCAAAGTTCTTTTAATTTGATAATTAGCTCCTGAAATTTACCTCCCTCTTTAAGATCCCTCTTGGCTTCTGGGGGTACTGTCTGTTACCAAAGCATGTTAAGGTGGTCTAGTAGCCTTTCTCCTAGCAGCCATTCAGAATTCTCAGCTTTATTGACAGGCTTACCAATTCTGTGTGGGGAAGACTTTCCTCACACTTGGATTTGTGGAATAGGTCATGGAGGGTTTAAAACTACGTCTCGTCCTTGGTCATGAGGCTTAAGAAACTGTCTTATTTTAATGCTTCCTTATTTGAACAAAGTAGGTCAAGGGTGTATGTCTGTGTGAGACAGGATACACATTCACTACATAAACTTCCAGGCACTCCTTAGAGCGTGGATGTTTGAAGGCTCTTTAACACAGTGTCAGCAGAGCCAGAACAGAAACCACAGGTGAGAAGGGGCTCTCAGGGTGGCCCAGCAGCCAAGCACCCCCGAGCAAAGCCCATGCTTCCCATTTCTGATTAGGATGGGTGCCACCCCAGATACCAGAGTACAGCGTTTGATCATGAGTCTAGGTTTGTTACTTTTCTTCAGATCCTTGGTAACAGCTATCACATTTCTGAGGGCTTGGCTTGCACCTCAGGCTTTGCTCATGCTTCACGGAGAGAAATACATTGGTGTCTAGAAGGAACGGAGAGAAATACATTGGTGTCTAGAAGGAAGGAAGGAAAAAGAAATACAGCAATTCAAAATAAAAACAGTCATCTAAGATTAAAGATGACTTCTGGTTCTCAAAGCACAGAGGTGTTACAGAACCTAGAGAGTTAAGCTTGGAGCAGAAGAAAGGGGGCTCTGTGCTGCAGCCAGACCAACTTTTCTGATAAACAGTCTTCTTTTTCTCTGAGATACAGATCTGACCAGTGGTCCTTGCATCCTTCCCATCTTTAATCCTTCTTAACCAGAGGTCTCATTTGGAGCTTTTTGTGTTCAAAGAGTTTTCTTTACTGTGGCTCCTAATGGTTAGTGAATTTCCTAGGGGAAGATGTACTATTATTTCGAAGGAGAAAGTACTGTATACAGTTAGGAGCCTTGAAACTGACATCAAAGTAACTGAGTTCAAATCCTGCCTCAGCTGCACAACCTGACAATGACTTTTATCTGTTTCTGTATCTGCAAAACGGTCATGTTGAGGACTGCCAACCCCGAAGGCCTGAGCTTGATCCCTGGAACCTACATCATTGGAAGAGAGAACTGAATCCCATTAGCTGTCCTCTGACCTTCTCTCATGTACCCTGGTATATGTGAGCACACACAAAACAAATACACACAGTACAAAACTTTAAACGGACATGTTGAGGATACTTGTCTCCTAGGCTGTGGTAAGGATGAAATGATTAAACACATAATGGGATCTTCAGAACAGCACCCAACAGGTGGACACCAGGCATTCTAGAGGTCCACTACAAGAATAGACTCGGATGGTAAAACCCTGACATTTTATAAGGAAACCACCTGGGTCATTGTGCTGTCCTCACTGGGCATAGTAGCCTTTTTAGTCTCTTATTTATTTATCAACTAACTTATTTCTGAAGAACAATGCAGGGCCTTGGGCATGCTAAGCAGGTGCCCTACTGTTCAAGTGTATCCCCATACTTCTTAACCCCATATAAAAGGGTAGCAAGCTGGGGAGCTAAACAGGTATGCAATCCCCTCTCCCCCACTTTAGATCACATAACCAAAACACACAGGAGATGAGATTTGCTCTCATATGGTGCCATGGTTCTAACACAAATGTACATAAAGATCAAAAGTTTTTGCTAAACTTGCCTCCACCTTATTCACTGGGATGCCCAGGAAGCCAATGCTGCTGGTGGCCCAGGCATCTGCAATTTGTTCTGCTGCAGAAGGGTTCCCAGACTCCACTTTAAAAACCAGTGACTCAGCATCTGTGTTCTCTCTCCCACCTCACCCTGATGCTGCCTACAAGGGATGAGATAGCAACCACAGCTCTTTTTAAATTAATACATTTGATCATTCATTCAGTAAATAAGGTTTGACTGCTTCTCAGGCTTCAAGTTTTCTACTGGGTTCTAGATTTACAAAAAAAAAAAAAAAAAAAAGGGTTCAGCCTTCGCCCTGGAGGAGTTTATAGTTTAGGAGAGGAGAAAAACACATGCAACAAAAATCTCCACCCAATACGTGGTTATGAAGACAAAATTGGGCATTGAATCCAGTCTGGGTTGGTGTGTGTAGTGGGCATCTGTTATTTTTGCCTGCTGATCATCATTCTCCCGTCTGGTAACAACATCCAACATTTCCTTTGGAGAAGTCACCCCTCCCCCCACTCTCTGTCCATATGGTTAAGGTGGGAGCTATTCCATCCGTCCACGCTTGGCATGTGACCCAGGCTTGGCCAATCAGAGCACCGCAGCCCACAGGCAATGGCTCAGGACTGAGCAGCTGGCTGAAAGGGGGCCAATGAGAGTCCTATCCAGGACTTTTGCCACTGCGGAGACTTAATACTTGGGTTGTCTGCAGCTCTAGTGTGGGCCGGTTTGTTGCATTGTTAGGGAAGATCTTCCTTAACTGAGAGTACTAGAAAAGGAGAGCTAGGTAATGAAGATCTGGTGCGCACCTCATCAGACCCTGGTGTGACTGAACAGGTGGACTGGAGACTTCTCCAGTGTTTACTTTAATGGTGTCTCTGAGCCCTAAGAGCCCCGAGAAAATAGGGATGACCAAGATGTCTCTCTGGGAAGAGTGGTTCCTGAGATGTTAAAGAGAAACAGATGCCGACTCTGGAGGAATGGATTCAAACAAACAAAACAAAAGAAAACAAAAAACAAACCTTAGGCCAACAGAGCGAAAGCGCTGAGCAGAGAAGGCCCCAGGTTTCCTGTAACTAAGTGCTACTGTGCATGTGGAGCCCGATATCAACTGATCTGACAGTGAAGCCTAGTTTTTTCGGAGCACTGTGGGACCGCGAGCTAGAGGCTTGCCTGCCCTAAGACTCGGGTTTCTATTGTACAAAAGGAGTCTGGCAACACCCACCAAAACAGTGGGTGAGGACTCAGACAGAGGATCTGGAGCAGACTGGGGTGATTGTGGTTATTATCACTGGGAGCTGAGGAGTCTTCAGAGGCAGTGACGGTTTGTAGGTTTGTATTTAAGACTCCAGGAATGTCTAAAGGTGTGGTCTTCTGGAGCTAGATATACCTTGAGGCCAGTGGATGTACCTTACCAACTGTGGCCTGGCTACACAGCCTACCGGTTTCCAGGGGCAAGGGTGGCCCTAAGTTGCAATGCCCTGGGCTGTGGGCTTCTATAGACCGGCTGATTTCAACACTCATCAGCTCCTCGTGATACCAGCTGTAGGTGATTTTTCTGAACATTCCAAAGACCTGGTTGTTTTGTCTTTACAATGTTTAATATTCAAAAGGTCATATGATTGAAATGTCATAAAATGTGGAAAGCACCTGGCATGTGGCTGGTGAATAAATGGTAATTCTTACTCTGACTATTAATACAGCTGCTGTTATTACCACTCAGACATTGGGAAACTTGGTCATTGAAGCAAGCAGGAGTGCAGTGTTCTTCCGCAAACAAAGGGCTGTAAGCACTCCAAGGGCAGATCTTCAGCCACCGGGTTAATCACACTATGCCAATGCTTGTGGAAGCAGACAGCACTGAAACGAAAACTTCTGCTGTTATTATTGACCAGGATCCTGCTCTGCAGCCCTGGCTGACCTCGAACTCACTACACAGCCCTGCCTGAGTGTTAGGATTATGAGTGTGCCACCATACCTGGCTTTGCTCCTTCCTATGAGTTAGATGGCTACCCAGTCCAGTCTTGCAAGCCGTTACCCTGTAGGAATTCATTCATAAAACAAATACTTATTAAAGGCCTGCTGTGTGCCAGGCATGGTGAACAGGACTGATTTCCATCTTGTTGATTGTCGTCCTAATGGTGGGACGTGGGTGATAAACCAGGAAACAAGAAATGATTTCAGAGTTTGATGAACACCAGGAAGAAAAGAAAATACAGTGGTCAGATGGAATATGCCCTGGGGAAGGCTATTAGAAATAGGTGGTACCTTCTATTCTGGTGCAGTTAAAGTCCCTAGTGCACCCAAGAACTAAGACACATCAGACCAACTTCCAATTGTCCCCTCAAACTGACCCACTTACATTTAATTTTGAAAGCAACTCTCCCTCCCCCACAGCCCAACTTGTCCATTGATTGATCCAACTTAAAATTTTCTTGGAATTCAGAAAAGGATTTTCTAAGGAATTTCAACAAAAAGCAACGAACACCCTGGGCAGCTGGTGGTGTAGGCCTTTGACCCACATACAATTTTCCTATCAAATGGAATGGTAATTGATCAAAGTGAAAAATGTTATAGAAAGAGAGATCGCTGCCATGTTTTCCAACCATGCATTCCCCAGCCAAGTCTCCAGATGGAATCACCGAAGCAGCACATCCTTGACTTAAATGTGACTGTTTAACAGTTATATTGGGTAGGCCATATTTTCCACAAGGAGGTGGTTGCTTGTCTTAGGAACTTGAGACTCTTAGCAGACTTTTGGGTGAGAGCTTTCCAGGATACCACTCTTTCTCTCACACTTCCTGCAGTCACAGAAGTCAGAGACCTAGCTGTGGTGTCAGAGAAGGGGGATGGGAGAGTTACTGTTACACAAGCGCCTTGTGCTGCCTTGTAGAGTGTCTGAGGTTAGTGGCTGTCAGGACGCTCCGTTGTTTGTGTTTGTCTGTCCAGCCTTCACTCTCCTCTCTCTGGCTTATGAGCATTCTGGTTCTGCTTGATTGCCCTTCTCACTGAGCACAGGGCATTGTCACTGGGCAGCAAAGCCCTCTTATTCCATTCTCATGGGCCAGGGAGAGAGGTGAGACTCTAACTAAGTCAGGTAGATGCTTTCTCAGAATTGAACCCTTGAGTAGAGTGATCAGCTCTAAAGAACTGAAGGTTATACATTCCAAGGAGACAAGGAGCCTGTCACTCATACTCGATGCCCTTCCAGATCTGCTATTGCCACCTTCCCTTTGTCCCCTCAGGCAACCTCATGTCATTCTACTGAATTTTCCAGAACAGTTATCATGAATTATTTGTTGTACCTTGAAAGGAAAGATTGGAAGCAGTCACCTGTATTGCTGTGACCCATCTGCTTGTTATTGTCCTTAGAAATGGGACACACAAAACTTAGATCACAGTTTTGGGTTGGGAAAACGGCTCCACGGGTAGGAGAACACGTAAGAGGCTGTGAGTTTGAATCCCTGGCACCCACATAAAGAGCCAGGCTTTGCTGTGAGCCTTTGCCAGCCAACCTAGCCAAAATGTTGGGCCTCCCATCCAGTGAGGGACCTTGTCTGAAGGTCATAAGGCAAATAATGATAGAGGAAGACACCCAGGGCCCTGCTTTGGCCTCCACAAGCATATTTCATACAAGTGCACCTGCATGCTCACATGTATGCATCCCATGGATACTACACACACCCTTCACACACATACCTCTCCCTCCCCATCACACTACACACACTTCATACACATACACCTCTCCTCCCCATCACACTACATACACACTTTACACACTCATACCCTCCCCCAACACACACACACACACACACACACACACACACACACACCTTCCCAGCATTTTCTGTTGATCTGAATCATGTCTGGGGATCTTCAGGGATGCAGAACCTACACATTACATGCTTTTTACGTGTGTATATTTGACTTTGGGAGGTGTGGTGGTTTGAAAGAAATGGCTCCCAAAGGGAGTGGCACTATTAGGAGGTGTGGCCTTGTTGGAGGAAATGTGTCACTGTGGGGGTAGGGGAAGGCTTTGAGATCTTTTTTGCTCAAGTTTCCCTCAGTGTAACTTTCAGTTGACTTCCTGCTGCCTGCAAGATGTAGCACTTTCAGCTCCAGCACCACATCTGCCTGAATGCTGCCATGCTCCCCACCATGGTAATGGTTGGAACCTCTGAAGCTGAAAACAAGCTCCCTCAGTTAAATGTTTTCTTTGTAAGATTTGCCGTGGTCATGGTGTCTCTTTACAGCAATAAAAAGCCTACCTAAGACAGGGCGGTTTGGGAGATCTCTTTATGTAGCCCTAACTGCCCTGGAACTCTCTACATGGCCTGAGCTGGCTATAAGCCTTTGGTAGTCATGTTTCAGCCTTCTGACCTGCAATTATAGGCTTGCAAAACTATACTCAGCTGTGGAGGTGTTTTTCTTTCTCTAAAAGTTTTTCTCCCTTCCAAGAAGCAAACAGAAGTTGGGAGTAGTAGCCCAAATCTGCACTGCCAGCACTCAACACGGAGAGTACAGAGACACGGTAGGAGTCAGAGGCCGGCCATGTTTCAAAAACCAAAACCAAAGCAAACAACAACAGCAACAAAAAACAAACAAAAGCAAACAAACCAAAGATAAGAACAAACACCCAAACAAAACAAACCTTATTTTATTCAAATGAAAATGTCATCTGGGGGAGGTGGGGCCAAAGCGGGAGCTGCTGTCTCAGAGACAAGAGAGGTTAAAAATGACACAGTGATGGGATTAGAGGGAATTTTGCATAGAAAGTTCTCTTCGAACAATGTGGCTCCTTTTCTGCTCAGCACTCCCATGATATAGTAACAATTTGTTAAACACAGTTTAAAAAATGAAGGGGGGGGGGGGCTTCTCAGGCCAGACTCTAGAAATATTTGAATGGCATCAAACCCTGAAATGACTTGAAGTCTGTCTGGCTTTAAGGATTGGTACAAAAGCCATTTGCCTGTTTTATGTTTCATTTTTTAAGGGGGGAGCTACAAGGAATTGAATCCAGGGCCTTGTATAGTTTGAACAAAAATACTCCGTGCCTGAGCGAGAATCCCAGCCTTTTTGCTTTTATTTTTTTCCAAGCTGTGCTAAGTTTCCCAGGCTAGCCTTGAACACACTTTGTCGCCCAGGCTGGCCTTGAACTTATAATATTCTTTCTTACCTCAGTCTCCTGAACATCTGGGATTTTAAGCATGCATCACCGTGCAGAGCTCTTTGCTTTGTTTATTGAAGAGTATACATTTTCTGCTTTACAAAAATGCGTTCCTATAGTACCTCTCAGAACCCACTCATTGAGTAAGCTTATCAGTACAAACGGGAAATCAAACATAGAAAATAGAGAACCATACTCGCTAAAGGGGTTGTCAGGGGAAAGGATTTCCTTCTAGAAACACTGAAATTCCTGATAGCTAAGGCTTTAAAGCAAGGACAGTACACTGTGTTGTCCTGTTGTTATTCAAGAGACATTAGAAAATAAACCCAACAGCTTTTTGAATCAGACTTCTTTCAGTTTCTTTCCAGTTACTTCTTCAACCTTGAACATTGTAAAGTGTGCTCATTCCTCTTCATATGGTCTCGCAAACCTTAACATACAGGATCCCTTCCTTACAGGTTAGCACCAGCTGGGTTGTGCTCGCACAGCTAGAAGGTGCCGTTATGTTCAGCACCAGCACAGTTTACAGGGAAAAGATGCAGGAAGCTGAAGTTGCCTGATGATTGTGACGGACTCATGAAAATGCATGGCGTTAGTAGAGTCTTCCTCTTGACCGCACTTTTCTCTCACATGAATTTCTCCTGTCTTACACATCTATAATAAAATGTGTGGGCTTTCTCTAGGGGTGAGAGCTGGGGCAGAGTTGGCTGTTCTGAGTGAGGCAGAGTAAACACGGGATTTAAATTGTAGGTCTAGGATTATGTTGAGAAGATACACAGAGTCTCTACGGTTTTCTTTCAAATCTATAAAATTGACATAAGACTACTGACTATCTCGTGCAAAGGAATATTGTGATGGAAGAATGTACCAATGTTTGCAATGACGTCCCAGGAGGGGAGCTTTGTAGAACTCACGAGTGGCTATGAGCTTACAGCACTCCCATTGCATGACTTCTGGGTAGATGGCAGGGGATGAATAGCGCTGGATGTCAGTGGTGGTGTAAATCTCACCTCTGGGAACATAAATGCTTATGTGTCTGCTACTGAGGAGACATTTGGAAGGTCTTCATTTCCCATGAGGTTTTTGTCTGTGTGCTTTGTTTTTTAAAATGAGGTCTTTTATAATATGTAACCCAGGCTGACCTTAGACTCCAGACCTGCCTACCTCAGCTTCCTCAGTACTGGATAGATGAGCGCCAACCCCCACATCTGGCTTCCTGAATTCTCCGCTAGTGGCTAAGTTTCTGCCAAGTTTGAGTCTGCTCACTGCTGGTATTCTGTATGTACCATTTTCTTTGCTCTGCCCAAGCATCCTTCTCTCTCCTCCGCTTCCTTCTTGTGGCTGTCTCCTGCTCCACTTGGGGATGTACCTGTTTTAGAAAAGACTTTCCTAGAAATGAAGGAGTTGAGTAACACTGTTGAGCAGCCCTTGGCCCAGATTTGGCTTTTAAAGATCTTTGGGGAGATTGAGCCTTGCCAGCTGGGTTGGATTTCTTCGGTTCTCCTCTGCCTCAATCATGGTCCATGTTGTCTTTTCATTTGTTTTGTGGTATCATCGGTCATATATTTCCTTGTTCCTTCCTAATTTGCTATCTCAGAATGTGGAAACGTCACACGGTAATGTAAGGTTATGCTGTCATTAGAGTGTCAATGTCAAGTCCTCTGCCTGGCACATTGTAGACACTCAATAATTCTAAGGTATGAATAAAGTAAAGTTTCTCTTCAGAAAAAAAAAATCACGAGTTGCAAATGATATGCAAAGTTCAAAGTGGAGCTGCTACATGTCCTTTGCTCTCAACTGGGGAGTGGAAACTGAAATGAGCAGAATATATATTTGTCATGATAATTATCATTTGCTATGTTCATGGACTTTGATGAATGCTATTTTTAATTTTCCCAACCTGCTAAGCACATGCCATGTTTCAATAGAGAAAACGGACTCCCAAAAGGCTCCTGTTGGTCCTGAGCTGTGACTCACTAAGCAGGCATTTGAAGCCCACTGGACTCCACATCTTGCTCTGTCCAACTCCCTGTGATGTCTTCTCTCCTTGCCTACCTGGCCCGACATGGAATTTGGTTCTGTCTCCTTTCAGTGGGACTTGTTTTTCTTGGGACCGAAAGCTTTTTATCTATCCGCCTTCTTTGATGGCTGACATTTTTTTCTGTCTTGGGTCACCAGCTTTGTATTTCCGTCTCTTTAGCAGCCTATGGCTCCAGTCTCTTGCCTCCTCCTACTCCTCATCTGCACTGAGATTAGCCACACTGTTGGCTTCAGTCCTTGCAAGCCTTATCCCTTTGTTTCTGCCTGATGTTCGCTTCCCTCTCCCACCCTCCGACTCTGCATTTAGCTCATCTGCATTCTTTAAGGCTCCTATCAAATGTTACCTTCATCTCTGAACAGCCTGCAGGATGTAAACTTCCCTGTGTATTCTTCTCACCTAATCTTTTAGGGTCCAAGTACTTAGCCTCTTTCTTGTTTTTCCTTCTTTCCCTCTGGGATGTGATGCTCAGTAAATATTTGTTAGAACGCATCAGATCTCTGCTGTCACTCAGCTGCTCAAAACCCTTCGGTGTGTTACTCTTGATAACTCAGGGCAAACATCTTACTGTCCCTTACAAAGCCCCTCCCCATCCCTTCGTGTTGACTTTTCTGAGTTCACTCACCTATTCTCTTCACTCCCCTCCACTCCAACTACTCTGGCCTCGTTGGTAGCAAGCAAGCTCCTGCCTCAGGACCTTTATGTGAGCTATGCTTTCCTCTAGACCCCCTTCCTCATCTTCCTTTAGGTGTTTGCTTCTGTCTTGCCCTCTGAGATTGTAAAAGGCTTCTTCCCCTGCCAATCTACTGGAACTATGACACTTTCCTACAAATACTCCCCACCACCCTCTGGGGCTTTACTTCTTGTCTCCCTCTCTGCATCAAACTGATGTGTAAAGCTCATTAGGGCATGAAGATCTTTGGGGAGATGGAGCCTTCCTCTCTCTGCTGCCTCCCGCTTCGTTCTTGGATCCCAGGATGCTGTCTCACGTGGATGTGTGCATTAAGTACCGAATGAAAGAAAGGCTGTGTCATCCCTTCTGGTATGCTCCCCTGCTCTTCTTGGCCTCTCAAGTCCCAGCAAGCCTCCACTGAGTCTCTCAGCAAAGAATGAGAAGACCTAAAGGTAACCGCTAAATACAGCCCCTTGAAAAGTGTGCTAGACGCCTGCCATCGAACTGTAGATACCTGGGGACTCTGAGAGGAAACCTACCCCTGAGAAACTTACTGCTGAGCTGTAGCCTTTCATTGATGCTGAGATGAATCTAACAATTAAACAAAATAATATCTTCTCCTCTTGTCTCTCTCCTCTCCAGACTCATGGCTTCTGTCTCAGGCTGAGGAGTCGGCTTCTCAAAGTAGGGCAGTTCTAGCAATCCCTGAGCTGTATAAGCCTTTGATTTGTCTCCATTCTTAAGAAAGAAAATCAGAAAGCAATCAGAAAGAATTGGAGAGGTTGAATTGATTTGGGCTCTCCAATTTTATGTACCCAAAGCAAAAGCTGCAGTTTAGGGGTTATGATGATGAATATGGCTCTTGTCTTTCTTTCTTTTATATATATAATACACACACACACACACACACACACACACACACACACACACACACATACACACACATATACACAGGGTTCTGCTGTGTAGCCCAGACTTACCTCAGACTTAGACCCTCTCTCCTATGCCTCACTGGAGATGGGATTACATGTGGGAACTACCATTCCCAGAATGTGCAGCTGTAACACAGGTTACAAGGTGTGAATGGTGTCTGCCTCTGCACTAGCTGGGTTCAGTGATTCTACCACATTTATCAGGTTTCTGAGGACTGGGCATGTGCCTGCTTCTGTGTTTAAGAAGCCCCTCTTTGAGTACATAGCAGCCCTTCTTCCTGAGGAGGCCCAGGATCTTTGTACCATCCAGCATTCTTCTTTGTCTTCTGAGGCACTTGCAGCTTTTCTGAAGCACTCTTGCTCAGGAGCCTGTCTTCTCTTTGTCCACCCTTCCCTCCAGGGGTGGGCACCAGCATATGGGAAGCGGAATTCAACACAATTCATTGAAAATAATGTGAAAATTATGTGTTTCCCCCCTGTTCATTAGAGCTTTGGAATGCTAACTTCTCTTTGACCTAAATATGAGTTATATCTTAACTCCATAATATGCATGAAATGTCTCATTTCCATTTTCTAAAGAAATACAGTTTTAAAACAAAGTCAGTAGAACGTGTACTTATTAATTATCCTGATGCTTCACAGACAGATGTTAGCACAACCTAGACACCTCACAGGTGCTCCCGTTAGGGACCACATAAAAATTCTGTTATTTCTGAGGCTTAAAAAAAATCTAACTTTCTGGGAAACAAATAAACACAACCAACCTTTTGTTCATCATAAATGACCCTTAAGCCAATATGTGCTCATTCTGGCTTCAGAATTTGCTTCTGCTCAGCACTTAGACTGATCAGTTTTCAGAAATTGTAGGAGAAGAAAATAAATTCTGTCTCCAAATGATGTTTATAATCTCATATCTAAATTAAAACATGTCGATTCCACAGCAATAGTCACTATGGAAATAGAAACATATAGGCCTCGATTCTAAATCAAGAGAGTGTTTAGCTGGGTGGTATATATTTTCCATCATGTTTTTAAAAAATCTGTTACAGTGTATGCATTTTCAAAGACTTGGATTTGATAAGCCTTTAAGAAACAGTACATGTGCGGGTCAGAGTAGAGTTAAATGTATTTTGTGTGGTTTCAAATGGGCCTGTGACACATTTTCCTATTAATGAAAGCTAGGTCGAATTGTTAGAATTACTATAAGATTTTTAAAAAATGAAACAAAACATCTATGAAATAAGTCCATGGAAGCTTCCATAACAAGGAATTATGCCCAACTACCTCCACTCAGATTCTTCTAAAATTCAAATGTTGTATTAAGAATACTGGCAAGTATAGAATGGATTTCAGAGTTGAAATAGAATTGCCACTCACATCTCAATTTACACGTAATTATCAAGCTTAATTTAGCTTTAGAAACTGCTTAAAAATATATTTGCCAGTCCAAAAAAATTGTTAGCTTAAAAAAGTCAGGCAATAATAGAAGTCATTTATTCTAATGTTACAGCATGCAAAAGGATTTTAAACTTATTTAGAAGTTTTAGAAGATAGAAAAGGCTTTTTCTCCCTATTCAGAAGAATAAATAAAAACGTCTTTATCCTTTCAAACACCACCCCAGCAATACTTCCTCAACCAGTATCTGCATGCCTACTGTGTGCCAGGCAATGTTCTGAAATCTAATGTCACTCTCCAGATCACAGAAAACAAACATATGCTGTGATCATTTTGCTTTAAAGATCACAAGCTAAGCATATAACTCTTTTACATAAAATATATCATTATTCTCATTTAAAAATGGCAAACTTCCTTTCTTTCAAAGAGCTCAGATGTTTTCAGAGTCAAACACATCTTCACATCACCCTTCTGATGATGGAAACTGAGTCAGTCCCACCTTTTCTTTGTCTAGGTATGTTTTCTAAAAATTAGAAATGGAAAGAAGATAAAGTGATACAGCCAGGATGATACATCCTTACCCACTAATTGTTTATTGATGGTAAAATGAGAGGGTCTTGTTCTCTTCTTAATGGTAAAAAGCTCTTTTGCCAAATGTAGTCCCCCTCCCCTTCCAGATATGGAATGGAATTCTTGTCTCCCTGCTGATATATCCAACCTCAGAGTCATCTGCTTATATACACCATTCAGGACCACGTTGTAAAATACATAGATCAGCCCAGTTAGGGGATGTGTCCAGAACTTTAGGCATTTGGAAGCCTTTCTAAGAGTACAGCTTGTCTCATAATTAGCCAGAATCTGAAGATCTTTCTTGGTAGCAGCTGACATCTTCTAGTCATGCCTCCAAATGCAGTGGGGATAATGATGTGTGAATCTGAGATGTGTGACGGTGTCCTCTCCTTCCCTGCTAATGGGGTAACCGAGGCACAGTCATCTACATTTCTTGCTTTTTTCTGTTCAACCCTTTTCAGTGTAATAACTCCAACTTTCAGACATTTGAACATCATATCAAGTCTTACATGGTTTAATGTCAATGATGAGCTGTTTCAGGAGGGATGTCATGCTTATCTGCTGTCAATGTTACAAATTGCTTATAAATGATAGATTGGGAGGTTCACCTGAAATTCTGTCCAGAAAATGTAACACTGAGAGCTCTTAGCTGCAAGCAGCCTGCAAGGGGCTGACAAGCCAACATTGAATGTTGAGGAATATTATTTTAAGCTGTGTTACTTTTGTTTATGTTGCATTTAACTCTGTGAAGCTGTGTTACTGTGCCTGTCTAAAACACCTGATGGTCTAATAAAGAACTGAACGGTCAGTAGCAAGGTAGGAGAGAGGATAGGCGGGCTTGGCAGGCAGAGAAAACATATAGAAGGAGAAATCTGGGAGAAAGATGAAGAAGTAGCCAGAGAAGGAAGAGGACTTCAGGGGCCAGCCACCCAGCCACCCAGCTACACAGCCCCGGAGGTCAAAGATAGATGGGATAAGTTAAATAAAGCTGGCTAGCAACAAGCCAAGCTAAGGCCAGACATTTATAATTAGAAATAAGTCTCCATGTGTGATTTATTTGGGAGCTGGGTGGCAGGTCCCTCCAAAAAACAAAACCAAACAACAACAATTGAGTATTTAGCATTTTAAGAAATCATGAGCAGGAGATGGGGGGTAGGGGTGTAGGAGAGGGCCTCAAGTCTGATGCTCCTTGGTCTACAGTTTCCTTTCAGGCTAAAGAAAGTGCCTCAGACCCAGCCTCATCTACAGTGTCAACAATGTCCAGATGAGCAAAAAGTTTCCATCTCTTTGGGGCTGGAGACCTTTTCCCAGAAGTGATCTTGACTGACTTATTTCACTCCTGCCTTATGATCAGAGTTGTGTCACATGTTCATTCCAAAGCCAATCAATGATGGGAAGGAGATTAGCATGATTGGTTTAGGTCAACAGCATGTCTGGTTACTAGAAGGGTGGCACCACTCCCTTGAAGGCACAGTAGTTTTTAAAAGATGATACCTGGTGGAAATCAAGCTGCACTGAAAAAAAGAGTATGGAGAAGTGATGTAAATGACAGGATACAGCCAAAGGTGTCTGCTACACAAGATCTGGGGAAGGAACACAAGGATCTTAAGTTGTGACATCACAAGGGCATGTCAGAGTTGATGGATATCTTCTCATAGGTTAGCAAAAGAAAGACAGAGTGATATATAGTTTCAGATGGCAACATTCAAAATTTATCTATTCGGGCATAATAAAAAAAAACATAGTTTTATTTAATGTTAGAAATTTCCACTTAGTACAAAAATAGAAATTGTCTTAATTTTTTTTCATGTATGCAGCCAACTTGCTTTGTAAATTAGCCACTACAAGTAACAACAGAAATTAAGCACTTAACATTCTTTGTGTCTAAAGTTCAAAACATTATCAGTGGAGAAAATTAATTAGCCAAAGTCATCTATATAAACTTTGTAATTTGTTTTCCTTTAAGTTTGATTTGACATTTAGATTAAACTCAGATTTGGGGGAAAATGTTTTTGATGCTACTTGGCATGCCTTTGAAATACATTATGTGTTGCTGAAGAATTTACACAATCAACATTTAGATGTCACCAGAGAGATATACATCCTTGCACTGTGACAGACATTAGCAGGCACTCCCGAAGTAGCAGCAGTATTCACATTGAACTTCAAGAGGCAACCGAGGAAATGTCAAGAAGCATTGCATTTTTGGAAGTCGGAAGCACAGGCAACTTAGGCTTTCCATTTTGAAGTTGCATTCAAGTGACCAGCAGCAATCTTATGAGCAGGATTCCATATATACAGAGAAGAGATGGAAGCCAGTGGCTTGCTCCATTCACTACGAGCTTAGTGACCACCAGCTCACCTTTGGCACATCCTCATTTAGATCACTCCCTTATATTATTTAGTTTAAAAAAATTGAACTAAATTTTGAACTTTGGTTTCATGTGTGTGGAAGAGTCTCCTCTATCCTAGCGTGGTTTCCTCCTTGCTGTGGAACCTAACCAAGCACTTTGAACTTCTGGTCTTCCCATCCCCACCCCCTCAGTGCCAGGATTACACGCACGTGCCACCACGTAGGTTTATGCTGTTCTGCAGATTGAACAGCATGCATAATAGGCAAGCATGCTACTTACTGAGCAGTGTTCCCCAGCTCTTAATGTTTTTATTGTAAAAAAAAAAAAAAAAAAAAAAAACCCAAACACACAGAACAGTAGAGAAAACAGCACACCCAGCATCTGTAATTTGAAAAACCAAAGTGCTACCAAATCTGAAGCCTCTCTGGGCGCTTACAGGATGTCACTGTGGACAGTTTATACCTACTCTTACAGGATGGGACATGGTCACATAGACACACCTGCACACTTAGCAGGTGTATGAGAGGTAGAGATACATTTTCTTATTTAGATATGGGTGCATAATGAATACACTATTTATATGTAAATATTGTAAAATAAAAACAAGGCTGGAGCCCTGGTGATCTGAGGCATTTTTTGTGCAGGTTTCCAGCCTGAGTCTTGAACCCTTGCCTGGCCACTCCCAGACACAGTAGTAAGGTCCCGACTGACTGCCTTGGCTCTGGCTTTTCACCGAAACAGCAGCTGTTGGTTGAAATATCATAAAGCAAGTTCAAGATATTCCTTTATTTTGCCCCAGCATGCTGCTTTAGTCTTTCAGTTTTGCGATGACTTTTCCACTGATGTGGAGCACTGCACGTGGCTCATACGCACCTTTGCCTTGGAAATTCAGTTTTCACTTCAAGTTATAGAATTTGAATTATGTCTTTTAAAAGCTATAGGCTTTTTTTTTTTAAAATACAATTACAACACAATTTAGTATTATCACTTACAAAACCAGTAAGCTTGTAAGGTTCTGTGATAGTAAATCCATGTATTCCAACTCCCCTAATTGATTAAAAACAACCACCTTTCTATAATTTTTTTCTTTGAAACAAAATTTGTTTTATGTGTCTTTACATCTCCCTTTGGTGTGTGATGTGTGTGTTGTGGTTTTGTGTGTGTGTGTGTGTGTATGTGTGTGTGTGTGTGTGTGTGTGTGTGTGTGTGTGTGTACATGCCCATGTGATACATACCAGAGCAGGACATTGGGTGTCTTCTTTATGACTCTCTACCTCATTGCCTTGAGACAGGGTTTCTTGAACCGGAAGCTCAGGGTCGGCTAGGCTGGCTGGCAGCACATTCTCAGGATCCGCCTGCCTCCACCCCCCACGCTGGTGTTACAGGCTTGTGCGGCTGGGCGGCTGGGTGGGTGGGCGGCTTTGAGGGTGGGCGGCTTTGACATGGAGCTGAGGAACTGAAGGTGGACCCTCATGCTTTGCAGTGCAGAAGCTCCTTGTCATTGAGCTGTCTTCCCAGCTCTCCACAGTGTGATATGTGTTTATTTATTTTGGTGCTGAGAAGTGAACTCAGGTCTTTGTACTCAAGCATTCTATCACTGCATTATAGCCTCAGCCCTGAAATTCATTCAAATGTTTTGAGTTGGCATACATAATGAGTTTCATTATGACCTTTTCATTCATGTACAGCATTGTAGTTTTTTTTTTTTGATTTATTTATTTATTATGTATACAGTGTTCTGCTTGCATGTATGCCTGTAGGCCAGAAGAGGGCGCCAGATCTCATTACAGATGGTTGTGAGCCACCATGTGGTTGCTGGGAATTGAACTCAGGACCTCTGGAAGAACAGCCAGTGCTCTTAACCGCTGAGCCATCTCTCCAGCCCAGCATTGTAGTTTTCTTCATATTGACTTCTCCCCTTGAAGTACATTTTTAAATTAAAAAATGTATTATTGTATATATGTGTGTGTGCATGCTGTGTGTGTTATTGCAAGCATGTGTGTGTCACAGTGCATATGTGGAGGTCATAGGATGACATTGTGGCATTAGTTCTCTTCTTTTGCATTTATGTGATGTGTGTGTGTGTGTGTGTGTGTGTGTGTCCTAGGTTGTCAGTCTACATAGCAAGCCCTTTACCCACGGAGCCATGTCACCTGCCCCACACTCGTGTCTTAATGTGAGTTGCCGTCAAACACATATTGAAAGGTCATGACCAAGGACACTCATGAGTTTGGCTTAGTCAGGAAGGAGCTGACTTTTAGTCAGGAGTTTCTGGTTTTCAATTTGCTTTTTTATTTATTCTTTGTGTCTTTCACATCATGCCTCCAGATCCCACCCATCTCCCTCTCCACCCCAAAATAAAACAAAATAAAATTTAAGAGAAAAAGAGAAAAAAAAAAGAAAGAAAAAGAAAAAAGGAAGAAGGAGAAAATATGGTCATGGAAGCTGCTGTGTGACCCAGTGAGTCACGCAGTAAACCCCTCTATCTATATATTTTTACATGGCAGGCGTTTATCAAAAAGAGTCATTGGTCTGGTTCGAGGCCCCTGGTCTCTGCTACACCATCGACACTGGGCTCTCACTGGAACTCTTTCTGGACATCTCCTTGCTGCCCTGTGTTGTGGAGATCCTGCAGCCCTGATTCCACAGGACTGACCCCTACACACACACACACACACACACACACACACACACACACACACACACACACACACCTGTGCTCCAGCAGATCACAGATAGGTTGGATATTGGGGTGGGCCAACACATAACCCTGGTTTTGGGCCTGGGTACATGCAGAGTTGGTCAGTCCACCAGCTCTCCCCTGTCTTCAGTCAGGAGTTTCTATACATTCAAAAAAACAGAAACAGTAACATCAAAACTTTGCTGGAGAGCTAGCTTCAGCCATCGTGAGCACACACTGCTCCTAAGACAGTGGTTCTCAATCTTCCTAACACTGTGACCCTTTAACACAGTTCCTCATGTTGTGGTGACCCCCCAACCATACAATTATTTTGTTGCTACTCAATAACTGTAGTTTTGCTACTGTTAGGAGTCATAACATCTGTGTTTTCTGATTGTCTTAGGCAAACCCTGTGGGTCACGACCCACAGGTTGAGAACAACTGTCCTAAGAGGATTCAAATTTAGTTTCTAATACCCACATGGAATCTCATAACTGCCTGTAACTCCAGCTCAAGGGAATCCAGCACCCATTTCTGGCCTCCCAGGGACCACAACCACACATGAGACACGAATTCTCACACACACACACACACACACACACACACACACACACACCACATTCACATAGGTGAAAAATATAGAATTAGTGCTGGAGAAACGGTTTGGTGGTTAAGAGCAATTTCTGCTCTTGCAGACAACCTGGGTTCTGTTCCTAGCACCCATAGGGGCAGCTTACAGCCTTCACTAACTCCAGTTCCAGGAGATCCACAGCCCTCTTCTGGACTGCTTGGGTAATGCATGCATATGGTACGATTAAAGACACCAAGACCACACAGCTTACAAATTAAAAAATTAATATTTAAGAAATGTTTATTTTTTCCCTCTGGAGACTGAGAAATACTTGATTTTTTTGTATGTGAGAGCGTGGTTTTACAACCTCAGAGTTTTCTTACTTAATGAATACACAAGACTTTCATTTCCAGGGGCTATTTATCTATTTGTGCTTTTCTACAAAGTACATTTACAAAAAATACAGCCTCAAGTTTAAGACTCACCTTCAAACACAATGGATTAGAAAGCATTGTCTCTGACTGAACATGAAGATGGCATGGCCGTGTGTGTAGGTGTGTTATTATGTGACTTACTGGCACTCTTTTCAGTTATCCCAAGTGAACACACTAGAAACAACACCAAGAAATGAAGTTTTCTTAGTCAACTAAGTTTTTAAAGATCCACTGAAAATTTAGTATTGAGACTTGTTGGGGAATATCTTTTTGTACACTGTGAAAACTTGTCACTCAGATTGGTTTAAAGAAAGCTAAATGTCCAATAGGTAGGCAGGATTTTTGGGGCAGAGATGCAGGGAGTTGCCAGTCAAATGGAGAGGAAGCAGGATGGGGAGTACAGAGTAAAGGTAACCACACCACTTAAAAGAATGTAGATTAAAAGATTTAAAATTTAAGGTATAAGAACTAGTTAGGAGCAATCTTAAGCCATTGGCCAAGCTTTCATAATTAATTAGAAGTCTCCATGTGGTTATTTAGGAGCTAGCTGGTGGGATAGAAAAAAAAAAAAAAAACCGCCTACAAATGGCACCCAACATCTGGCCACATATATCTACATAAGACCTGAGAAAGCTTTAAAAAAGATTCTAAACACACAAAGACAGAGCCAAACACTGCTTCCTACTCTTGTGTCTCTCGTGTAGCCGTGGTTCAGAGACACATCTCCCGGCAGCTGCCTGTGTGCTGGAGTGGCCAACGTGCCATGAACTAAGCCACATGGTGGGTTTAAGGTTTTGCTCATCTAGACAGAAAAGGTTACAGACACACAGTAAAGCAGGTTCAGATAAAAACAAACAAACAAACAAAAACAAAAACAACCCGCTAAATGGGTAACAGTGTGTTTGACAATGTGTGTGGCCTTAAGGAAAAAACATGGGTATAGAGAGTCATAGAAAAAATAAATAGTTTACAAATAATAAGGTAAAGAGAGAATAAAGTAATTTAAAAAAATAAGCCACATAAGGATGGAAAATACTTAGGGAGTCTGGATCCTATATGGTGTTTTGTTAACTTTGAATTTTTTAAATGTGAATATACAAAAAAACAATAGCTGCTGAGAAACATTAGATTGTAGAATCTGCTAAATTAAGCCAACCTATATATATATATTTAAATTGTCTTAACTTCAAAATCGAAGTTGGACAATATGTTGTGTTAGGGAAAGATTATGCTTTTATTTTCACAGGAAATGAAAGGCTGTGGATTCCTTCCAGATTAATAGAGATAAGATTTGGCCAGGGGAGACCTCCTGAGTATCTTGGTTACAGACATGAGGGAGGAAGCCAAAAAAGATTACAGGACAGGTGATATGTAAGCTGATCCTTTGACACAGAAATAGCTCTGAGACTGGATGAGACATGATAAATTTTGTTGGCTACAGAGTCCTCATGATTTCTTATTACCTGCCATCCTTTAATATGGCATGGATTGAGATTTATATTACAATTTGATTATAGAGTCCAAACAGAAAAGTTGACAAATGGCTTTTACCTGCTCAAATGTAAAATAAAAAAATCATCTTTAACTGACTTGTGCACATTGCCCATTCCATACTTGTGTTGATGTAGATATGTATGTTACCTTGAAAGTGTATGTGTTTTCAGAGCAAGGAGACCAAACACCAACAAAAATGGGTAGCCCAGGTGATCCAGCAGCTCAGAGTGCCTCTGTTGCAGTTTCCTTAGAGTTCTGCATCCAGAACAGCTTCAAGGCCAATGGTTGAGATGGTCCAGCCTCACAGACTACTCCAGCCAGGACTTTAGGTAAGTCTTGCACTTCCTCATCGCACAGAAACTGGACAACAAATAACACAACTAACTCTCCCAGGACTCGACAATTATCCCAATTTTCTCAGGGATCCCTAAAGATGCCAGCACCCACAGAAAATAGCAAGCAGTCTAGAGAACACAATACCCACATTCCCAAGAGGTAGGATGAATGGCTTTTGGTCATTTGATGGGTTATAGACATTTGTCATCATTTAGGAGGGTTGGTTACAAGTTGTTATTGGTCATGATCAGTAAAAAAGCTAAAAAAAGGAGTTAGATTCAAGGATCTCTTTCTAAAGGATAAAAGGGGAATATAGTATAAAAATGATGAGATAAAAGGGTAGATTGTTGAGTCTACTTTTGAACAACTACTAGTCTCAGATATTTTACATTGGTATGGATTTTTGTATATTGATACAAATTTAAGGTTATTTTTGTTATAGTATATATGTTTCTATTCTTGTTTAAGGTATTGTACCTATGCAGCTAATTTAAAAAGGTTATGTAAAGTTTTAGCCTTTGAAAGCTATTTAGGATAATAAATACAGGTTTATAGTCTATCAGACTTATAGCCATGTTAGGTATGTTTTCAAGGTCATACAGAGATATATTTTACATAGATAGGTGATCTTCAGACACTTCAAAGATCTACAGAATATGGCATTTAAAATTTTTTAATAACATAAGGTTTTTCACACAGTGAGACATGTATGCTACTGGCAGCACCAATTCACTTCAAAAAAGGATGATGGGCATCAAAGAACCTCCGTATGGAGTTTTCTTTCCTTATGGCAAAAACTAGCCATTTGGGCAAGAAACTGCCCTTGTCTCAACTGCTGATAGTATGCTGTCCAAACCAGACCAGCAAGACACAAAGAAAAGTTACTGCTGAACTTTGCTAAGACAGGGTAGAACAGTCCTTCAAAAATTCCTGCTTCACAGAAAAGTCTGTCAGATATTCTAGGCCTGTAGGCCAAAGACGGATGTCCCAACATTGCAGAGGAACCTTGGGTGACTATCCAGGCAGCCAGATGTTTCTGTCATTTTTTTTTTCAGTTTTGGAAGTTGCTTGCTCTGCTCTTCCTGTTTACTAAGGCAATATTATATCCTTCTGGGGTCTTTGATGGAGCTGAAGACTAGATAGTCATAGTTACAGTTTTCCTTAGTTAAGATAGAAGGTAAAGTAGGTACAGAGCTCTATACTCATCAAGATAAAATAAATAATTGAGTATTTTCTCTAAATATGCCAAATACAAATGGACTGGACATTGTAAATGTAATTTTTACCTGCTAATTGCTATTATTGTTTATAGTTTTATCATGTTAGAGTTAAGATCTTTCCCTTTTATAGACAAAAGGAGAAATATTGTGGAATAATCTTTTTGTACACTGTGAAGATTTGTCACTTGGATTGGTTTCATAAAAAGCGAACAGCCAATAGCTAGGTAGGATTTTGGGGACAGAGAGGATGCTGGGAAGAAGGGCAGAGATGCAGGGAGTTGCCAGCCAGCCAGAGGAAGCAGGATAGGGAGTACAGAGTAAAGGTAACCATGCCACTTAAAAGAACATAGATTAAAAGATATGAGTTAATTTAAGTTTTAAGAACTAGTTAGGAGCAAGCCTAAGCTATTGGATGAGCTTTAATAATTAATAAATGAGAAGTCTTTGTGTGGTTATTTGGGAGCTAGCAGGATGGGACAAAAAAATCCACCTACAGAGACTCCTGCCAGAGAGGTGGGTAGGCTGACTACAGATCTGCTCCTCTTCCTCTGTTCCTCTAGATACAATCCTTCAGTCTCACCCCACATCTGCAACAAACAACAGAACACCTGCTGCAGCCTTCCCTTCCCCCTACCCCCCATTTTCTGTGAATCCCATAGATCTTCCCTCCTAACATCCCTCCCCCAACTTGTTGCTTTATCCCAGCCCTAATCTTAGCAGGTATGCCCTGCTAACCCACAAGCCACTCCTGACAGGGGAGGAAGAGACTGACTGCAGACCTTCACCCCCTTTCTGCTTCTCCAGATCCAATCCCCCAAGCAGAACACCTGCTGTGGTCTCTCTTTCCTCACTGACCCCATCCCCAATTGATCAGAGTGATCATCTCCTTCAGCCTTCCTTCCTCCAACACATGCCTTTATCCAAGCCTCTGACACCAGCAGACATTCCCTGGGAACACACCAGCTAAGCAGGCCAGAAAAACAGATGCCTAGATGCCAATGTAAAAACACAATAACAACCAGGACAAAATGTTACCACTAGAGCCCAGCAACCCTATACCACAGCAGGCCCTGAATATTCCAACATAGCCAAAGCATAGGGAAAAGACCTTAAAACAGCCTGTGTAAAAAAATGATAGAGGTCCTTAAAGAGGAAATGAATAAATTCCTTTAAGAAACCCAGAAAAACACATACAAACAGTGGAAGGAAATGAATGAAACTGCTCAAGACCTGAAAACAGAAATAGAATCAATAAAGAAAACCCAAACTGAGGGAATTCTGGAAATGAAAAATTTAGGAATTCAAACAGATGCAAGCTACACCAACAGAATACAAGAGATGGAAGAGAATCTCAGGCATTGAAGATACAATAGAAGAAATGGATACATTGACCAAAGAAAATATTAAGTCTAAAAACTCCTAACATAAAACATCCAGGAAATCTGGGACACTATGAAAAGACCAAATCTAAGAATAATAGGAACAGAGGAAGGAGAAGAAACCCAGATCAAAGGCCCAGAAAATGTTTTCAACAAAATGATAGAAGAAAATTTTCCTCTCCTGAAGAAGGAGATGCCTTTAAAGGTATAAGAAGTATACAGAACATCAGATACATTGAACTAGGAAAAAATGTTCCCTTAGCACATATAGTCAAAACACTAAACATGCAAAACAAAGAAAGAATATTAAAAGCTGCAAGGGAAAAAGAGAAAGTAACATATAAAGGCAGACCCATTAGAATAACACTGGACTTCTCAATGGAGACTCTAAAACCCAGAAGGGCCTAGACAGATATGCTGCACACTCGAAGAGATCACAGATGCCAGCACAGACTATTATACCCAGCAAAACTTTCAATCACCAAAGATTTAGGAAAATAAGACATTCCAAAATAAAACCAAATTTAAGCAATATTTATCTATAAATCTAGCCCTATAGAAAGTACTAGAAGGAAAACTCCAACTGAAAGAGGTTAACTACAACCATGAAAACACAGAAAATAATCTCATACCAGAAAAATCAACAGAAGGGAAGCACACACACCACCACTACCACCACCACCACTGTCAACATCAACAAAATAACAGGAATCAATAATCATTGGTCATTGATATCTCTCAACATCAATGGTCTTTTTTGTTGTTTTTTTGTTTGTTTGTTTTTTGTTTTTTGTTGTTGTTTTTTGTTTTTGTTTTTCTGGAGCTGAGGACCTAATCCAGGGCCTTGCACTTGCTAGGCAAGCGCTCTACCACTGAGCTAAATCCCCAACCCCAACATCAATGGTCTTAATTCCCCAATAAAAAGACAGAGACTAACAGAATGGATGCAAAAACAGGATTCATCCTTCTGCTGTATCCAATAAACACACCTCAACATCAAGGATAGACATCATCTCAGGGTAAAGGGTTGGAAAAAGATGTTCCAAACAGATAGACCTAAGTGGCAAGCTGGCATAGCCATTTTAATATCTAACAAAGTAGACTTCCAACCAAAACTAATCAGAAGAGATAGGGAAGGATACTACATACTCATCAAAGGAAAAATCCACCAAGAGGACATTCCAATTCTTAACATCTATGTCCCAAACACAAGGACAACCAACTCATAAAAGAAGCATGACTAGAGCTTGTAGGCCAAAGCTTCTGTCTGTCCTGCCAGCAGCTCCCAAATAAACACAGTGAGGCTCATATTAATTATAAATGCTTGGACAATAGCTCAGGCTTATTACTAACTAGCTCTTACAACCTAAATTAACCAATTTCTATTAATCTATGTGCTGCCTTGAATCTCGTGGCATTTACCTCTCTGGCATTTTTTGCTTACTTTCTGTCTGTCTGGTGACTCCTCTCACTCTGCCCTCCTTCTCCCCAAAGTCTTCTGTGTCTGGCTGTTCCTCCTATACTTCCTGTCTATCTACTGTCCAGTCAGTTTTTTATTAAACCAATCTGAGTGACAAATCTTCACAGTGTACAAAAGGATTATTCCACAGCAATAGCTTAAGTCATATTTTGATCCTAACACACTGATAGTGGGAGACTTCAATACCCCACTCTCATCAATAGACAGGTCATCTAGACAAAACACTAAACAGAGAAATGTTGGAGCTAACAGACATTATAAAATAAATGGACCTAACAGATATCTGCACAACATTTCACCCAAACACAGAAGAATATACCTTCTTCTCTGTAGATGATGGAACGTTCTCTGAAATTGATGACATACCCAGTCTCAACAGACACAAGAAAATTGAAATAACTCCCTGCGTCCTATCAGAGCTTCACAGATTACAGCTGGATTTCAACAACAGAAACAAAAGAAAGCAAAGCTTACAGACTCATGGAAACTGAACAACTCACTTCTGAATGAAAAATAGATCAAGACAGAAATTAAGAAAGAAATTAAAGAATTTCTAGAATTGAATGAAAATAAATACACAACAGACCCAAACTTACAGGACACAATGAAGGTGGTTCTTAGAGGCAAGTCCTACATAAAAAAATGAAAACAAACAAACAAACAAACAAACAAACAAACTGAAGAGACCTCATTCTAGCAACTTAACAGCACACCTGAAAGCTCTAGAACAAAAAGAAGAAATCATACCCCAAAGGAAAAAGTGGTAAGAAATAATTAAACTCAGAGCTGAAATCAATAAAATAGAAACAAAGAAAACAGTACAAAGAATCAGTAAAACAAAGAGTTGTTTCTTTGAGAAAAATCAATAAGACTGACAAACCATTATCCAAGTTAACTATAAGGCATAGAACGAATATCCAAATATCCAAAATCAGAAATGAAAAGGGGGAGGCAGCAGAAATCAAGGAAATACAGAGAATCATAAGGACACACTTTAGAAACCTGTACTCCACCAAATTTGAAAATCTAAAAGAAATGGATAATTTTCTTGATAGGTACCACTTATTACAGTTAAGTCAAGATCAGATAAACAATTTAAATATACCTATAACCCCTAAGGAAATAGAAGCAGTCATTAAAATTCTCCCAAACAACAACAACAACAAAAATCCCAGGGCCAGATGGTTTGAACAAAAAATTCTACCGGACTTACAAAGAAGAGTTAATGCCAATACTCCTCAAATTATTCCACAAAATAGAAACAGAAGGAACATTGCCCAGTTCATTTTGTGAGGCCATATTCACCCTGATACCCAAACCACAGAAAAACCAAACAAAGAAAAAGAATTACAGACCAATTTTCCTTATGAACATAAATGCAAAAATATTCAATAAAATACTTGCAAAGCAAATCCAAGAACCCACCAAAAAGGACATCCATCATGATCAAGTAAGCTTCATCCCAGAGATGCAGGGATGGTTCAACATATGAAAATCTGTCAATGTAATCCATCATATAAACAAACTGAAAGACAAAAACACAATCACCTCATTAGATGCTGAAAAGGCCTTTGACAAAATCCAACAACCCTTCACGATAAAAGTCCTGGAGAGATTAAGGATTCCAAGGACATACCTAAACATAATAAAGACAGTTTACAGCAAGCTGATAGCCAATATCAAATTAAATGGAGAGAAACTAAATGCAATTCCACTAAAATCAGGAACAAGAAAAAGTTATTCATTCTCTCCATATCTATTCAACTTAGAACTTGAAGCCCTAGAGCAGTTAAGACAACTGAAGGAGATCAAGGGGATACAAACTAGAAAGGAATAAGTTAAAGTATCTCTATTTGCAAATATGATAGTACACATAAGTGAACATAAAAATTCCACATGGGAACTCCTACAGCTGATAAACACATTCAACAAAGTAGCTGGATACAAGATTAACTCACAAATATCCGTAGCTTTCCTATATACAAATTACAAATGGACTGAGAATGATATCAGGAAAATGATAAAATATCTTAGGATAACTCCTATCAAGAAAGTGAAAAATCTTGATGATAAAAACTTTAGACATTGAAGAGAGAAATGGAAGAAGATATCAAAAGATGGAAAGATCTCCCATGCTCATGGACCCATAGGATTAATATAGTAAAAATGGCTATCCTACCAAAAGCAATATATAACTTCAATGCATTCCTCATCAAAATTCCAACACAATTCTTCAGAGATCTTTAAAAGACAACCTCAGGAGAGCTAAAACAATTCAGAATAATAAAAGAACTACTGGAGGTATCACTGTCTCTGATTTCAAACTGTACTTCAGAGCTATAGTAATAAAAACAGCATGGTATTGGCACAAAAATGGACACATTGCTCAATGAAATAAATTGAAGAACCAGGCATAAATCCACACATCTGTGGACACCTGACTTTTGAAAAAGCCAGAAATACACACTGGAAAAAGGACAGCATCTTCAACAAATTATGCTGGTCAAATTGGATGACTACATATTGAAGAATGCAAATAGATCCATACTTATTACCCTGCACAAAACTCAAGTCCAAATGGATCAAAGACCTCAATGTAAAATCAGACACACTGAGCCTAATAGAAGAGAAAGGGGGTGATAGCCTTGAACACACTGGCACAAGAGAAGATTTTTGGAAGAGAATACTGTTAGTGGAGGCACTAAGATCTACAATTAATAAATGTGACTTCATGAAACTGAAAAGCTTTTGTAAGGCAAAGGACACCATCATTCAGTCAAAGTGGTAGGCTACAGAATAGGAAAATATTTTTACCAACTCTATATCTGATAGAGGACTAATATCCAAAATATATAAAGAATTCAAGAAACTAGGTATCAAAAAACAAATAATCCATTCAAAAATGGGGCACAGATCTAAACAGAATTCTCAACAGAGGAAACTCAAATGACTGAGAAACACTTAAAGAAACGTTCAGGTTTAGAGGAAGGGACTAAGAGGGAAACATGGGTTTCCCTCAAAGAGGGATAATAGAATAGATTTTCTGGGTGGACTGGAGGCAGGGGAGGGGAGAACTGGCTGATGAGGGGGAATATGGGGAGAGATAGTTCGAATTGAGGAACATTTGAGGGGTAGTATGGAAACCCAGTGTAGTGGAGACTTCCTAAAATATATGGTGATCCTAATTAAGTCTCCAAATAATGGGCGAGACAGTACTGACTGACCATCTCTTGTCACAAAAAGAAGTGTCCAGTACCGGTACTGGGTTATATCCAATTGAGTTGTTGGCCAAAGGGGTCCCATGGAAATTTCCAAACAATCCAGGCTGTTACCAAGTCAAAAAGTTGCTCTCCACAAACTGACTGCAAGCACCCATTGCTAAAGACCACACCCACACAACTCATTGACCATGGAGAGGTTGAGCTGTTGCCTACATAGAACCCTCACCCCTACATTCTAGTGTCTTCGGTGTGGGAAAGTACTTTGCAGGCTACCGAAAAAGAAATGTAAACACCAACCCAGACACAAATCATTTATCTACAATGCTGTCCTGTCTGCAAAATCTGCTAGGCAATGGTGGCACAAAGCTTGTGAGAGTAACCAACCAATGTCTGTTTGACTTAAGGCCCATTCCACAAGAGAGCCAGAGACTATATCCCAGAGACTAGGGCAAAACCAAACACTACTAGTCTAAAAAGAAAAAAAAGAGTAATGATAAAATGACTCCTAATGATATTATGCTATGCTGTACTCTTGGATGAGTGCTTTATTCAGTCATTATCAGAGAAGCTTCCTCTTTCAGCAGATAGGAACAAATACAGAGACCCACAAGCCAGACATCACACACACACACACACACACACACACACACACACACACACACACTCACTCAGTGGGAGGGGACCTTAGAATACACAGTTCTAAATGGGATGTCTTCATCAAATCCCATCCCCTCAAAGTTCAGAGAACCCTGCAGAAGAGGAGATGGAAAGAGTGTGAGAGCCAGACTGGATGGAGGACACTGGAGACCAAGTCTCTCCAAGTCACCCGAGCAAAGCTAATATGAAGTCACAGATACTGAGGCAGAAGCACAGGGCTGACGTGGAGTGCATCAGGTCCTGTGCCTATCTATACATTACAGCTTTCAGCTGAGCACTTGGATGACGCTGATGAGTGTGAGAACAAGTGAGTCTCTGATTCTTGTGAGAGTAACCAACCAATGTCTGTTTGACTTAAGGCCCATTCCATAAGAGAGCATGGACTCCTTTCCTTTTTGTTGATTTTCCATGTCCAACTTCTACATGATGGTTTTTGTTTTATCTTATATTTTATTTTGTCATGTTTGGTTGTTCTCTCTTAGAAGCCTGTTCTTTTCTAATGAGAGAAAGAAAGAAAGAAAGAAAGAAAGAAAGAAAGAAAGAAAGAAAGAAAGAAAGAAAGAAAGAAAGAAAGAGAAAGAGAGAAAGGGAATGGATCCAGACAGGAGGGGAGGCAGGAACTGGGAGGAGTAGAGGGAGGGGAAATTAATCAAGATATATATTGTATGAGAAAAGAATCTATTTTCAATAAAGGGGAGAAATCTAATTTTTTAAAACTGATTCTGCTGAACATTAGAGTTTCCAGCAGTGGGAATAAAAGGTGTGCAAGCTCTGGAAAAAAGAAAAAAGAAAACTTGGAGTTGCACCTTTCTAGGCACAAGCTTTTTGTATTTGCTGCTCCATTTGTCAAAAATAATTTCCTCCTCCACTGCCAACTCTCCTGGTTTTTCCTTTTCTTCTTTTAAATTCAATCTCTTCTTTCTTAACTTTTTTTTTCTTTTGGGCTAGGATTTCACATCGTACCACAGGCTGACCTGGACCTCAGGGTTATCCTTCTGCCTCAGCTTCCCAATGGCAAGGAATGCAGGCATGAGCCACTACCTCCAGATTTCAATCTTCTTTCTTAGCAAAACCTTCTTTGACCTCCATAAGTTACATTCCTCCACTATACTCTAAGCCACCAACATATATATTGCTTCTTCTCATATATTCACTACCTATAATAAAGTTTAATTCATAAATTAGACAAAATGAGGCTGACAACAAAAGGTAATAACAAAATAAGCCATACTAGGATATAATAAAGGTTGTGAAATGTCTGTTTGTACCGTATTCCACCTTGTGATGAAGTGAGATGTTATACTTCGCACATGAGGTACCATGAGGTAAATGGCGTAGCCATGCTGACCGTGTCTGTAAATGGCGTGGGCATGCTGACCGTGTCTGTAAATGGCGTGGGCATGCTGACCGTGTCTGTAAATGGCGTGGCCATGCTGACCGTGTGTGTCTGTCTGTAAATGACGTGGGCATGCTGACCGTGTTTGGCTATGCTGTAAGGAACACCTGCATACCACACTGCAATGACATGTCAGTCATCTGACAACCAAACAGGTTCCTACGTAGTACATACGACTATGGATATTCTGGACATGGGGATGATTGACATCTCAGGTGGAATGGAATGAGGTGATATGAGATTTCAATATTCTCTTCAAAATAGCAAATCATTAAAACTATAAATTGTTTGTTTCTAGGGCAGTGGTTCTCAACTTTCCTAATGCTGTGACCTGACCCCCAACCATAAAATTATTTTTGTTGCTACTTCATAACTGTAATTTTGCTACTGTTATGAATCATAATGTAAATATCTGTGTTTTTTAATGGTCTTAGGTGACCCCTGTGAAAGGGTTGTTCAGCCCCAGGTGGGTCATGACCCACAGGTTAAGAACAAATGTTCTAGGGCTTTTCATGTGATAGTTCTTGACTGTTGTCCAGTGAAATTGTGGAAAATAGAACTACAGGCGTCTGGGAACTACTGTGCTACACAGTTATCCTTCAAAGGGGCGGTACCTACTTGTATTCATCCCAGGAGCATATGAAAGGCCATTTCCCCTTCTACTTAGCAATGCTTGATGTTACACTTTGTTCATTTTTCTTAATGTGATGGGGGAAAATGATATCTGGAGCTCATTTCCACTTTTCTGGATGTTTCCAAGATTCAGCACCCCTTCTCATCTTGTCTGGCTGCTGGGGCATCTTCTGTGTGTTTTTGTGGGGATTGGGTACACATAACCATATGGGTGTGCATGTGCAGGCCAGAGGACAGTCCCTGTGTCATTCTTCAGGAGTTTTCCTCCTTGTCTTTTCAGATGCGAGCTCTCGCTGACTTTGAACTCACCAAGTAGGCTAGGCTGAGTAGCTCCAAGTAGATCCACCTGTCTCTCACCAGTGCTCTGATTTACAAGCAAACCCCACCACACTTGAATTTTCATTTATGTGGTGGGACTCAAACTCAGATCCTCAGCGGCCGCACAGCAGGCCCTTTACTGGCGGATCCATCTTCCCAGCTTCTGCCGCTCTCTGTTGGGGTTCAGCTCACCTGCTTCTTGCTTGGGCTGGACCATTGCTGTAACTTCTTGGTTCTCACTCCTTTTGGCTCTCTAATATTTCTCTTCAGTTTTTTTTCCTGTGTAATTTATCTAAAATATAGTTAGTGAGTACCCTTAGTATGCTAGACAGTGGAGGGGCCGATACAGTGGTATCACAATAGAGTCTTCCCTATCCCGGAGCTTGAGATTCAGAAGGAGAAACAGATGAGGTAGTGTAAATGGGCACACACTAGAGTGCCATGCAGTGTGAACACACTGCAGGGAAGATGATAGCATTCTAGGGTAGAAGGTTGGGGTGCTTCAGAGGAGGCCATCAAAGAAGACCTGCCCTAACAGGAGACCTGAGGGGAGGCCTGCACTAACAGACCTGAGGGGAGGCCTGCCCTAACAG